>MU865478.1:0-48305 GCA_033297215.1 Podospora fimiseda | reverse complement strand
GAGAGAGAGAGAGAGAGAGAGAGAGAGAGAGAGAGAGAGAGAGAGAGAGAGAGAGAGAGAGAGAGAGAGAGAGAGAGAGAGAGAGAGAGAGAGAAAAGTAGCTTAATGGGTACTTTTTTGGTATTCTAGATGAAATATGAAGGAATGATGTATGATGTATAGGCGAAAAAGGGGGTTTTTACTGTTAGCGTGTTTTCTTTGAGGATTATTAGTAATGAATTAATTTGGTCCGTTATTTTGTAACACAATATACTTTTAAAGAGAATAAAATAGCTTTGTGTTGCCTTGGAATGTGTTTTGTAGTGAGTCGATTTGTTGAGTGATCCCCCACTCAAACTCGGGTTAACGGATAAGGAAAGTGTTTGTTCCTTAACTACTTCCTTACTCCACTGCGCTGCAATGAAACCACCACTGTCATCCCTCAAAGTCCTGAGGACATTAACAAGACCAGGGATTATTAATTTTTCTTTTTCTTTTTCATCAACATTAACCCGTCGATTTTCAACAGGATTTCCAGTTACTACTACATCATCGTCATCTTTTCGCAAGACAACATCATCTTCTTGGTTGTTCTTACCCCGCACTTTTGCAACTTATTCATCGACAATGAGTATTAATACTACAGTCGGAAAAGAAAATATCCCTCCTTCAACAACTACAACTACAACGACGACTAGAGAAAATGAGGTCGGTGGAAAGCCACTGATAAATTTACTCAGAGGATGGCCGAACCCTTCCCTGTTACCAGTCAATCAATTAAAAAAGGTGGCGAATAAAGTGTTGACGGAAAGAAATATTTGGAGGGATGGGTTGGAGTATGGACCTGATCCGGGGTATGAACCTTTGAGGAGGAGGGTTGCGGAGTGGACTGTGAGTTTTTTTTAGTTTTTTTTTTTTACTCTAATCATTCCTGGAACTGTAATTTGATCCGGGGGGGTTTTGTGTATTGTTTGTTTGTTGTTGACAAGTATGATTATTAGGGTAGATATTATGGAATGAGTGTAGGGAGAGAAGAGATATGTATTACTGGAGGTGCGAGTCAGAATTTGGCTTGTTTGTTGAGTAGTTTCTCTGATGCTGGTTATACGAGAAGAGGTAAGTTTATATATGTTTGAGGAAGAAAGGAGATAAGAAAGCTGATGAAGTAAAAAGTGTGGATGGCTGCTCCTTGTTATTTTTTGGCTTGTCCGATATTTGAGGATGCGGGGTTAAAAATGAGGGCTGTGAAGGAGGATGAGGAAGGGATGGATACTGGGGAGTTGAGGAGGTTGTTGGAGGAGTTTGAGAAGAATGATATGGGGGAACATAAGGTATATCACAAGAATCCCCTGTTGTTTATGTGTGTTACTGATGATAATGATAGGCAATTAAATCCCCTGGACCTCACAGAAAACATTATCGACACTTGATCTATCTTGTCCCTACTTGTTCTAACCCATCGGGAAAAACAATGTCCCTAAAAAGGAGAAAAGAGCTCGTGCTTGTCGCGAGGGAATTTAACGCTTTGGTTATCTGCGATGATGTCTACGATTTCTTGCAGTGGCCTGTCTCCTCAACTGATTCTTCAGAACTGCCTCCACTCTTACCCCGATTATCAGATATAGACGCCTCTTTGGGCCCATCACGTCATGATCCCCCAGGAAAATTCTTTGGACACGCAGTTTCGAACGGTTCCTTTTCCAAATTGGCGGGTCCGGGAACCAGAACGGGATGGACTCACGCTACGGCGGATTTTGTTTTGGGTCTTTCACAAACTGGGGCAACAAGGTCTGGGGGGGCGGCGAGTCAGCTTGTTGCTACCATGTTGAGTGAGATGCTGGAGAATGGGGAATTGGATAGATGGTTGACGGATGTTGTGAGGCCGGGATTAAAGAAAAGGCATGGTATTATTACGAGGGCAATAAAAGAGGAATTGATGGAGTTTGGATGTGAGATTGTTGTGGACATAGAAGTGTTTGGGGGATACTTTTGTTGGGTTAAATTGCCTGAAGGAAAAAAGGCTAAAGAAGTGGCTGATATGGCAAAGATTAAAGAAAACTTGATAGTTGCGGAGGGACCGTTGTTTGAAGTTGCTGGGGATGAGGATTCGGCTAGGTTTGGGGGTAATTTGAGATTGTGTTTTTCTTGGGAGGAGGAGGGAAGGATTGTTGAGGGAGTTAAGAGGCTGGCGAGGGTGTTGAAGGGGATGGAAAGGGAAAGGAGAACGGAGATTGTTGGACTTGAGGAGGATGGTGGAATGGATAAGGTAAAAAGGGGGAGGGGGATATGTTATGGACAAGAGTTTTATTAGACGGTTTTGTAGACCCAGAGCGTAAGTTATCACGGGGAGTATCATCAAAACTTTTTGGACGTTGAACCAGAGCCTATTATTATTGCATGGCAAATTAGCAGAGGTAGTTTGGTACTTTTGGACATGGGAGCCTGCCCTGTATAATAAAGATTTGAGAATGGAAAAAGTACGAGGCTTTTTATTTTATTATTCAAACTACCATATGATTGTTTGCCTCTATATGTCGCGAAGCTAACCATCTTTCCAAGTATTGATCCGTATCTTCAACCTGATCAACGTCGTCTTCATCATCCAAGAGGGTTGTGCTTATAATGGGTGTAATCTTTGGCTGATCTGTGCCACGTTCATCCTCCAAGAGTGGTACGCCCATCAGGGGTGTAATTTTTGACTGATAAGTCCGATCTTCATGTTCCAAGAGCGTTGTGCGTATTGGGGGAGCGTTCTTTGGTCTTCATTGAAAGCAGATTAGATAAGTCGATTACCTTTAGGTAGGGGCTGTGTTCACCAGCGCTGGTGTTCACTTGTTGTCAGTATTTGGAATAAAGGTCTTCCAGTCAAGGATGCATATATCTCGTGTCTGTCTCATGCCTTTACTCATCAGAGCGATACTTTATCACTCCAGTCTGGTGGAAACTTACATGAGGTGGGCAACGGAGCTGTAGGGAAAATTGCTCGATATATCTCTGCCCATTGACCCTTCTCAGGGAGATCCTCTGACAAATGCCGAACCTTTACAGCCTGGTTCATATCCATCATCTCCCGGCTTGTGTCTCCGATGGAATTAAATTCGCAAGAGTCTTTTACCATGTGCGCCAAATGCTCTGTGGAACTGTCGAATAATTGTTTGCAGCGGCTACATCGATTAAAGTCTGAGTGGAATTGATGCAAGTGATACCTGATTATGTTAGGGAACGAATGGTTCACGGACAGATGGTCGACCTTACTGAAGTCCATATATACTTGTCCAGCCTGCGTTTCCGCAGCTATCCACCTCTCGATACTTGTCTGGGTTGTTTACATAGAATGGGCAAGCAAACCACTCGACAACGCGGGCTTCATCTGGAGGGTTCGGCGGTTTTTCGGGCGCCTCAAGGTTGTCCTCGGTTACTTCTTCATCTTCGTCTTCCTCAAAAATATCGTACTTTAATGCTGACTGAAGGGTTCGTAGCCTCTCAATGTGCCGCTGCTTTGGCCGCCGGCCAGTCAACAACTTCAAATATTGTTCGCGAGCTACGGTAAGCTCCCATGGCTCCGAATCCCCAGTTTCTACCTCCATCATTTCAGTGTCATCTATCCAATGTGCAATGTCTTCTCGCCGAGCAGTAGTCATCGAAACGACCTCAGCGCGTACCGAGGCAGCATCGGAAAGTGCCGGATGATCAACTTGACAAACCTCTGTGATCATTTCCAGAGTTTTGAGATCGCCGATATTGTTGAGTTGCGAAATGACGAGCTGCTGCTGCTGTTGAGAACTGACCAACCCATTGGTGATGTCTTGGACAGCATTCACCAGAGTTCGCACCTCCTCAATCAGTTCTGCATATTTCTTTCGATCGCGCAACACCCAAATTGTCTTTCGTCTGAGTCCCGCAGTCTCATTTGGTGTGCCTTCGACACTCGAACTTTTCATCCGTTTAAATGCCACGGCCAGTTTGGAAACCACAGACGGAGTTTGCAGTTCCAAATCAAGTGATGATAATTCGACTTTTTGTCCACCATATCGTCTGCTCATGTGGGTCGAATCGGTGAGCAAATCAGAAATTTGTTGCAAAGCTTGTTGAACCAATGCTCGGTCTTCGAAATGATCCAAAAGACTCCTCTGTTCCTGCTTTGAATCGCCCTTTTCTCGGTCCCGAAGAAGTCCCATGCTCTTTCCCCACGATTTGAGACGACATTGCTCAAGAGCCAATTTTAAATCAAATTTTTCGACGTCTTTTTCCTGATTCTTTGCTGCCTTGACCAATTCGAAGGCGTCGATGCAGCCCTTGAAAAGACCGAGGAGAGTGATTACACTCGCGGCGGCGCCAACTGCTTCGGCCATGGAGTTTTTGTGTTCTGTTTCTTTTGAAACCGATTTGTTTTTTGTTTCTTTTTCTCTTGGGCAGAAATGTGAGGGTTCTTGAGATGTCGGTTCAGCTTGCTGTATCATTGGGCTCAGCCACCACCATCGGATTCAGCCCATCGTGACCAATCAAGTTGGAAATTGAACAAAAACTCACGCAGCTTGGAGGGGTAAAGGATGGAAACCCCTCATCCCTCCGACTCAATCTTCACTTCATCTTTCCTACACATTGGGAGGTCACCAACACAATGCCGCTAAATGACACTCCTGTAACCTTCTGCGACCAATGTCGTGGGTCCCAGTGTGACGATGGACAT
The DNA here is from genome assembly GCA_033297215.1 of Podospora fimiseda. Lineage (NCBI taxonomy): Eukaryota > Fungi > Ascomycota > Sordariomycetes > Sordariales > Podosporaceae > Podospora > Podospora fimiseda. Next base: position 43,636 of record MU865478.1, on the reverse strand, counting down.
CCGAAATTGGACACCCGCCAAGTAATGAACACAGAGACCGGCGAGAGCTATGCCGAATTCAACATCGCAGAAGGCAGAGGCTGGATTAACGGTGGTTGGTTCTTAAGCGATGTCCTTCCCACACCAAACTCACGACAACCTCGGAAAACGGGTGTGGGTTTTGCGGGTTCCTGAAGGACATTCTTCAATCAGACGTGCTTCTCTATGCAGTCGAGGACTATATTGAAGGCTATGTAAAACCGGCGTTTGGAGGTGTAGAGGTCTCGCTATCTCTTAGCTGGAATTTCGAGCAGAAAGAGTCTGGAACCACAAAGCATCTCAAGAGAATGGGAATCGGGCTGATGATTCCCAACGTCCCCTATTTTCAAATTACTTGTCGTGTATTAAAGCCACCAAAGGGTAGTTAATATGTCCTCCTCCGTTGGTAACGCAGACTTCCTGACAGAGATAATAGAAATGTCAAAGCTCATTGATTCCTGCGGGACTTGGCTGGGACTGGACGATGGTATCGAGGAGCTCTTATTCAGTCCCGATCCTCTCAACGACTCTCTTACTTGGATCAATGCCTGTCTTGAAGACTGTATTAGCCACCATGAACATGAGCCAAAACCCTTCTCTCAGGACTCGGGTCGACGCTGGTTGCCCACCAGACTTATCGAAATTGATGACGACATGAACCTTCGCCTTGTATATGGCCGGGATCTTATCACACAGCTTCCAGGTGATGCTCCAGTTCCGCGGTACACAGCACTCAGTTACTGCTGGGGCAATGAGCAAGATGCGGCGCGTCAGTTGCGCAGCACAACAGATACAGAGAATTTGCACATGTCAGGCTTTTCGATCACGCAGCTCCCCAAGGTTCTTCAAGACGCTGTCAATGTCACCCGAACTCTAAGCATCCGATACATCTGGATTGATGCATTGTGTATTCTGCAAGATTCCGCTGGTGACTGGGATAAGGAATCAACACAGATGGCCGCAATATATGGATCTGCCTATCTCACCATCTGCTCTCTCACAGCTTCTTGTCACGCCAGTTTCCTCGACCCTAATTACCGGCAGATCAAGGTGGCCTTTCAATCATCTATAAACGCCGAAATATGCGGGAGCTATATTATATCGTACAACGAGAATGCCTATGCGCACCTGATATTAGTCGAGGGACAAGCCTCGATGACCGGTTCCCATTAAGTCGGTGGTTTGAACGAGGTTGGACCTTCCAAGAATTGGCCATGTCGCAGCGTTCAATCATGTTCAACCCTCCCTACAAGATTTTCAACTGTAAAGCGATGACTAAGATGGAAGGACAAGAGCGCAGATGGGCGATACCCTTTGCCTATGTTCTACCGAAACCAGACAATTTCTGGAGGAGGCATTGGCTACAAACAGTAATTCCTTACTCTTTCAGATACACCACAGTCCCCCAAGATGGGCTGCCTGCAATATCACGACTTGCGCGATGGTTTGTGGAGGAATGCCAGCTCTGGCGACACATGCTATGCTACAGGGATTTGGACATCAAGTCCCGTTTTAGCATTGTTGTGGTATGTCATGAACAAAAGCCTTGTGCCGGCGAACACAGAGCTCATCGAGCAGTTGAAAAACCCCACACCTCTTTATCGCGCCTTCATGGAGTTGGGCAGGACACCACTCGATTTTCTTTATGTTCGAGGAGTGCAAAGAAATTGTTTCCAACATCACTTTTCTAGATGTTGAACCTGAAGGGAAAGACCCGTTTGGAAGAGTTAAGCCGGGCGGTCAGTTAGTGGTAAATGGCTTCACTAATAACCTCGTACTTGACAACACGTCGATAACTTCAGTTGGAAGAGTTCAGAACGTATTCAGTGGGTATTCAAGAACTTGCACTGTGTCTATAACTAATAACAGATTTCCCGTTTACTGTCGCCTAGACTGGGAACTGAATGGATCGATATACCAGCCCATAGAAGTCAAGCTTGTTGTCCTTTCAATAAAGCTGGTTACTGATGGTAGTAAACAACCGGGAGGGATCAAGGGGCTACTCACGAAAAGAATGATGAGAAAATTTGTGAGTGGTAGGAACATTACTGCGCTCGATTGGTTGACCGGAGACAACACCGTTTGTGGGACTAGTTGTTCTCGCCTCGACGAAACAACCCGGCTTTTTCTACCGAGTTGGAATTTGGCAGTGGACCTGCTCTAGGAGGGAGTTACGGGAGCATTTCAAGACTCTGGAGACCACTGTCATTATCTGATCTAATTTATCAACTCGAGGAGCGGTGTAGAGTTGCCTGTAAGAGAGGTTGATCTTTTTGGTGTTTGGTTTCGGTTATATCACCGTTTTTGCAGGGAAAACTTTTATTTTAATTTTAAACGAAATGAGATTAAATATGAAAATATTTTTATAATTCATCCAAACTTGGGAATAAAATAAAAAGTAAAGTAATAAACCCAAATATAGTAATGAAGTAGTTGTAAATAACCTAAAGCTCTCTCTGCAATTTTCACCGCAGTTTTCCAATTGACAATAAAAAAAAGGAAGAAATCCAAACATACCAAAACCAATCCCTTTTTTTCCCCTTCAATTTTAGTCTCTACCAGTATAATCACCCTTAGTAGAAAGGCATTATCATCATCATAATCATCCTCCTTACCATCTGCCTTTCCAACATCATCTTTCCCGCTATTATCCCTTCCATCATCTTTCTTCTCACTACCATCATCCTTCCCGCCATCTTTCTTTCCACCATCTTTTTTCCCACCATCATCCCCTTCCTTGTCATTTTCTTCTGCCTTCCTGCCGTAATAGAGGTTGTGGATTTTGAGCAGAGTGTTTTTGGTTTTAAAAGAAATACTGATAAAAAGCTCTCAACAAAACTTTATACCAATATTTCCCGAAATCTTACTATTTTCGTATTTAACAATGGATGAATAGACATGCTTATAATTATCAATTAACTGGTAGAGAAGTTTCTTATACTGGGAATACCCTCAGTTTTGCCAGTTTGGGCCGTAACCCTGGTTGACCAAAATGACTGGGATAGGTATATTCTGGAACTATTTCAGTCAAATTAAGAATGCTTTCATTTCTTTCAGTCTCTTTTTTTTTTAAAAAAAAAAAAAAAAAAAAAAAGAAAGAAACATAAAATCAGATTTTTTTTTAGGCTAGTGGGGATTTTCAAGCCAGCTTCCTCCAACCCCTATAAATAAAATTAAAATAAAATAAATCCTTTTTTTTTTCTCGTCCATTTTTATCCCTATTTTCTTACCTCCTTACAACCTTTACATTTTTTACACTCAGTAACATGCACCGAACCCCCTTCCTCCACCTCCGGCAGACTCTCATCCCAAACAAAAACCCCAACCCAAACATCCATAGTCTGAACCCTCTGCTTAACCCGTTCATTACCACCACCAAGCTTAACCACGGCCCTCTCAACCGCATCCCTCGAAGACCTCAAGACCGTTTTTACTCTTTCATCTCTCACTTCGTCCTCTACCGACTTTAAAAACCCAATTTCTAAAACCGAATCCGTTTCCCATGATCCATCGCTCAATGCATCTATGGGAACTACAACTGCTTGCCTTTCAAGTCTCCATTTACCTCCTCCCGCGTGTTCAAAATGGTTTATTATACCTCTAGGACTTATTACTCCTCTTATGTTTGACTCACTTGTTCCTATTTCTTTGTGGGCTTCTAGCATGCCTCTTGTGACGGCGGCCAAAACGTGAGGAACGGCTTTGGGATTGGAAGCTTGGAGGGCGTATTCGGCTACGCAGATTCTTTTGACTTTTCCCTTTAGGGCTTTTAGGATTTGGCTGAGGGTTTTTTCTGGTTCGTCAAGGTACCAGATTGAATGAACTAGAACTGCGGTGTCCCATTTTGCATTTGGGTTTTTTTGCAGGAGGGAAAATAGATCGGTTTGTAAATGGAAAGTTATTCCGTTTTTGATATGTTGAGGGGAGGTAGGAGAAGAAGTTAGATGGTTTTGGGCTTGGGCGAGAGTGAAGGGGGCTCCGTAGGTTCCTGGAGCAGGGTCGATGGCTGTGATGTGTCCTCCAGAGGGAGAAACTGCGTCGGCTAGAACGGCTGTGCAGGTGCCTTGACCGCAGCCGATTTCGAGGATGCGTGCGCCGGGATGGATTGCGAGGGGACCGAAGGCGTTGATTAGTTTGATTCGATGGTAGGCTTGGGTCATTTCTATGAAGTAGGATTCTATGTCGAATTCACCGGTTGGATTTGGGCATTGGATGTGGTAGTGAGCGATTCGCTTGTGGGCCTCGATGGGGAGGACTGGTTCAGGGCCCTCTGGTTCTGGGTTCTGAGCCTCGGGGTCCTCAGGCTCTGAGGTCTGAGGTTCGGCGTCCATGGTCTCTGATCTAGCATCTAGTTCCGGGGTCTCGAATCTAACATCTACTTCTGGGTGGTTTTCGGATTTAATGTTGGACATTTTTGCTGATAATGAAATAAAAGATCGGGCTGAGACCTAGAGAGAAAAGTTAAAGAAGGAAGAAGTTTGAAACCTAGAAAGAAAAGTAAAAAGGAGGGATTGGACGAGTTCATATAGACGTATCAAAATTTCACAGGTGTCATGTAACTTGTCTGAACGCCTTCATGTATATGGTTCCCAAATAGGAAGGTGAATTATCGCGATCGACAGAAATTCTGTTCTCTAGTGTGACTCACTAGTGAAAGCCACACGCACACGTTGTGTAACTTGTTCATTGGATAGATGAGTAGGAGGCAAAAATTGAGGACATCTTTTTTGAGGACAGGGTGACAGGTCATCTGTTTCAAGTTTTGGTTGCATCAGAAATTTGGTGAATTTACCCATTCCAATTAGTCCATCATTTATACCTTTTAATGTGTCCGATATGCCCAAGTTAGGTAGGTATTTATGTTAGTTAATACTGAAGAAAAGTCAGATTGTCGAATCCGACGTATAAACCCCTCAGTAAGTTACATTCCAACATCACAAGAAGAAACAAAGAAGCCCGCTTGGCTCAGTGGTAGAGCGTATCACTAGTAAGTAGGATTGTGGATCTCATCAAAAATTCCAAACCTACCAAAAAGATCAATGATAAGGTCATCAGTTCGATTCTGATAGTGGGCATCAAATAATTTCTTTTGTTTTTTTTGGCCCCCTCCCTATATGTTCCCTTACTCCATCGTGATGATTCATCTCATAACAAATAATTCTGTTTTGCTTTCACTTCCCCCATCCCATAATAACTACCAAACCCCCCTTAATCAGCCCAAAAAAACCTCTCCCTCCACAGGCTCAATAACACCACTCTCATCCCTAAACAACCCAGCCTGTCTCCTCGCCAACTCCTCATCCCCTCCTTCCTCAGGAATATACTCTCTCAAAACCTCCTCGACATATTCCTTCGGCACCCCTTCCTTCAACGCATCTTTAATCCCCATATTCATCCGATGTATATACTCTTCCCTAGGTTTATATCCCCCTTTATTTCGTCTAAAATCAATATAAACTAGCATATCCACCACCACCTCTCTTTTCTTCTCCTCCTCCTCAGATCCTTTCTTCGGTGTAAACAAAACCGGAATAACCCTCTTTTCATAAGCAACGGGAACACCCTCGTTAATATCAAGTTGAGCTTCGTCCTTTGGAGTCAAATCGTAGATTAATCCCCATACTTCGTCAGAGGGATTAGAGGAGGGAGCAATATTGGCGTAGCCTCGGGCGTTGATGAACCATTTGTAACCGCGGAGGAGACCTATCCCTGTGTAAGGGGAGGATGGACATCGGCGGGACATTTGGTCTAACCAGAGGTTTGAGCCGTAGCCAAAGTATATGTGGGAAGTTGACGTTGACGACATGGTTATAGTGAGTGATGATGAAGTCGAAGATGATGAGAAGTGAGAAAATTGAAGGAAGAGGGAAAAAGTACTGGGGAGTAATTTCTTTTACAAGCTTAGAATGAGTCAATGAATGAGTCAACAAAAATGTTTAAAGCAAACAAGCAGAAAAAAATAAAATAAACTCAAGAAAACATGTTCAGTGTAAAAAGGCTTTCGTCCAACGAAACAGCGAGGAAACATAAAGTCGCCAACTGCCAGTGGAAGTTGCGAATTGGAAAAGTGCAAGTGGGGTAGGATTTTGGGAAGGGAATATTATATTGAACCCTAACCCTTCAAGAGACATTGCAACCCCTTTTCAACAAAGAGATGGCTTTGAATCAATAAAAATAGCAGAAACCTCCCGAAAAAGGTGGTTTTGAACAAGAATCGAAAACTTCATCTCTCATCACAACATAAACTGCCCCCCCTCCACCCCTCTGTCCCCTTCAGCCCCTGATATACTCATCCACCCCTTACTTTCTCCCCATCCCCAGGCACCCGAGTAGACCCCTCCTAAACAGCTCCAACCTCATTGCCCCCCTCCCCCCCAGTCAACCCCCTCTTCCTCGCCTCATTAAGAGCCTTCAACTTAGCCGTCCCAATCCCCGTAACTCCATCTTTCTGATTATCACCCAACCACGGCTTCTTGGAATCACCCAAAATAGTCCCAACCAAAAAATACACCACCAACCCACAAATAATCAACACAAAAGCAATCGGATACATCCAATGGATCGTATACCCAAACACCCTAGTCCCAATAATCACCCCCCAGAAATTAGCAGTCAACAAATTAACATCAAAAATCGCCGCGCTTCCCATCCGCAAAATCAGAGGAACAAGCGAGTAAAAAATAAACAAACAAAAAGTATACCCCGTAAACCATCCCGCAACTTGTCCATTCCACGTAGCTCCCTCAAAGCTCTTTCGATCAAAGATTGACGCCTGCACTCCATTGATGATGATGCCAAAAATTCCCAAAAACGACAAAACCTCGTACATGGGACGCTTAGATACAAACCACTCTTCGTAGACGTTGCTTATTCCATAGAGGGTAGCACCCAACAGCCCAAACAGATCGCCCTTTACCATGTTTTTTCCCGAACCGCCGTTGGTCCCATTGATGTGATCGCTGGCCAGCAACACGCCCATTCCGCCACAGCAGACGAGGATGCCTACGATTTGAACCCATTTGTATCGGACCTTGAGCAAAGTAAACGACAGCACTACCACGCAGACAATCGACCAAAAGTTGAGCAGCTGCGCCGAGAGAATGTTGGTGTACTCGTAAGCCAAGACGGTGAAATAATTGCCCTCGACGTCAAGAAAACTGAGGATAAAGTACTTCCATCCGTCCTTGAGTACGATTTGAACCCATTTGCGCCAGCCGTGTTTATAGATGGTAAAAGGCAGGTAGACAAGAGTCAACAGGGCGTAGTTGAACAGAGTCTGAAACGCAGGGATGATGGTGTTGACTCCGGATAAGAAGGAGGTGAAGGTATTGCTGCCTGTGATGCAGAGGGCTAGGATCTGCCCGACGGCGATGATGGCCCAAAAGTCAAAGGTCAGCAGGTATGAGTACCAGTGCACATCGCGGGATTCGAGATGCTTGAGTCCGGCGGCTACGGCGGCAGATTCCGAGTCGGAGTCGGTTGTCGTCGTCGTGCCGTAGTTGTCGACATTGTCGGTGGTGACCTTTTTGAACATGACGGGCTCATCAGCATCAACCGGGATGGCGCGGTTCTCGTTGTTAGACATTATTTACAGAGAAGCAAAAATGTCTCAATGGTTTTTTTTTTCGATAATTTTTTTTACGCAGATTTTGTTATCCTTCTGGGCAAAAAAAAAAGTCTTTCTTACGTCCCCTCGAGCAAGCGCAAAGACCCAAGTCGCTTGCCGGTATAGTTACTGACGATGGTGATGACGGCACATACAGTTGTATGCCGATGAAAAAGTGAGAAAGTCGAGGGGCGCTGATCTCTTGAATGACATGTGGTTGTTTTTAGGTTGGAAGAGAGAAAAGTGATGAGACGAAACCAGGTGGTGCCTTGCTACTGGTGATGTAGTGAGACACGCAAAAGAGCAGGCGCGAAGCTGATGGGTGAAGAGGGAAAAAACTTTACGTACAGGGTTTTGGTGGGAAAAAAAAGCAAAAGAAAGTTCTCATCGAATCCCAGCCCTTTCCAAGGCATGCCATGCCCACTGCGGGGCCGTCCGGTTCGGCGGTCGGCGGACGGGACAAGGTTCCACGCGGGGGTTTACTTGGCGCGGGTAGCGGAGCTGTGGGGTTCACATGCGGGGAGCCGGTGATGAGGTGGAGTCCCCGAGGGGAGACAGCATCATCTCGGAACATTTTGTCATTTCTCTTTCCTTGCAGAATCATTCCATGTGGAATCTTCCCTTGTCATACTTCGGAAAATGGAGTTAAGACTGTTTTTCAAAGGCAAGAGTTATCGACAGTCATACCGCATTTATTTCCTATTTGGTCGTTTTAGGCTCAGAAGGCGAATAGCAGAAATCATGTCCGAGATAATGAGATCCAGTATAAACGGAGTTGTCGGGTTTAACGGAATATACCAGATATAAAAATGACGACGACGACGACAGCATCATTGCCTTCACACACATCATCAGTTCACACCAGCCTCCCCTATCCACCATGGCACCCTCAACCTACCTCAAACTCCAGAACAAACACATCCTCATCATCGGCGGTTCCTCAGGCATAGGCTACGCAGTAGCCGACGGATCCCTCGCCTCCAAAGCCAAAGTAACAATCTCCTCCTCCTCCCAAACCAAAATCGACGCCGCCATAACGAACCTGAAATCCCACTATTCCTCCATCCAAGGCTTTGCCTTTGACCTCTCCGACCCCTCCACCCTCGAAACAAACCTTGAATCCCTCTTCAAGACCGCCTCCCAATCCACCCACGGCCAAATCAACCACGTAGTCTTCACAGCCGCTGACTCCCTCACCATCACCGACCTCAACACCCTCACCCCTTCCATAATCCATCAAGCCTCTCAAATGCGTTTTATTGCCCCTCTCATAGTAGCCAAAGTCGCCGCTCATTACCTACCCAAGACCACTGCCTCAAGCATAGTCTTTACCACTGGTTGCGTAGCAGAGAAACCAACAGCCGGATGGAGTCTTATTTCATTTTTTGCTGGAGGACTCTCCTCGCTTGTTAAGGGATTAGCGGTTGATCTAGCGCCGGTGAGGGTTAATGCCGTTCGTGCTGGCTATGTTGATACGCCGTTGTGGCCGGAGGACCAAAAGAAGTTTATGAAGGATGTGCTAAAGGAAAAGAGTCTGATTGGGAAGTTTGGGAGGGTTGAAGATGTTGCCGAGGCGTATTTGTGGTTGTTGAAGGATGAGAACGTTACTGGGAGTGCTGCGGGGAGTGATGGAGGGGTTTTGCTTGTTTAAGGGTATGCATGACAAAAGGATGCCCGGCCCCGGAGCAGAAGTCTTACACGGACGGCGGAAAGCCAAAGCGGATGACGGGCCGGTCCGAGTGCCGCAGAGACATGGGTCTCGGACATGGCCGTGATCCTTGTTCTGGGTAGAAGTCGGACGTCCGATTGTTTGGTACTTTTTCTTTTTCAAGACATGTTTAGTCACAAGGTTTCTGATGGTTCCCTCTGGACACAAGAGGCAGCCTTGTAACCCCCAAAGACATTAGGCAAACTCGGAGACGAGGACGAGGTCTCCGGGAGACCTCCCATTCTGCTTAATTATTCTGCCAGTCAAAAATTCAATCCTGTTTATTTTTTTATATATTTTTGTCGGCAAAAAACTGATGAGTTCCGGTTCGGTTAGGCGTGCATATGGGATCGGAATGGTTGGAGCCAAATTTGGACCGCTCACCTGCAGCTGCAACTGTGTGAGCGTTCTCCGGTTTTAATTTGGACCCCGATAACCTGTATCTAGGCATTTTTGTTCTTGTTTTCACTTTTCAGACGGAATTCCCGAAAAGATTGGTAAACTGGAACAAATAAATTTCCCAGGAACTCCAGTTCCAGCACTGTTTCAAACAATGGCTCAAACATCTTGGGTCGTTCCGCGCAATAAGCCCTTCTGGAGCAAGCAGCGCCGAGAACTCCTCCCAAGAGGCACAAGTGTTTTCTATAAAAAAGGATTTAAAGTTAAGTCTTGTTTGCCGTGGAAAATGCAAACTTGGGAGAGGTCTTTTTCTTTCTCACACAATTGGTTTTTACCCCTCCTTTTGAGGTGATCACCCCACGTCACCTGCATACATGCACATGGCCTGCGGGAGCCGGAACGAAATCCGTTCACTTTTTTTCCATCACTTCTCGAAACACTCTTGCAACATTCCTGATAAATCAGTAAACTATTTGTTCTTGCGGACAAAATAGTCCCCGGCGCTAAAAAAAAAGGTAAGCGGGGTTGACGACGACGACCGGGCAGGTGCCACTCTGCTGGAAACCTCACAACAACCTTTTTTCTAGGGAATGTTATTCATCACCTAAGGGTGTGGCGCGTGAGTTTAATTGATTTTTTTTTTGTAAGGGAAGGTCTTTGAATTTTTTATACCGTTGTATCCACTTGCAACTTATTTTGTGATGAAAAAGAGCACAGGAATCTTCCATTGGCTGATATCCAAGAGGAGCGGGAGAAAGGGCGTGCAGGCAGGTGGTGTGTGGAAACAGGTTCCCCTATTTTCCAGGAGGGCCGCCTTCCCATTTCAGGGGGTGGTTTTTCTCCAAAAGAACTGTGACGCTATCACGGCAAAGTAGCAGGTACCCACAAAGTCCGTGCTGTATCCATCACAGCCAAGGTCTCGGGTTCAAATGATGCTGATGGGGTTTCTCCCAATATCGAAATCCCAACAGCCTCGGCGTTTCTTTATGAGTGGTCCAATGACCTGCTCGGCGATTACTGCACGAGACACCACCCAGCACAAGAACTAAAAATGTTCTTTTGTGTCACCTTGAGATGATGTGGCCATTTTTTTTTTTAAAAAAAAAAATTATTTGGAACTTTTCTGTGAATTTTATTTATTGTTGGGGGGTTTTACAAGTACAAAAATGTTCGGCAGATTTACTCCCGGTCCATTCCGGTCTCTTATATAAAAAACCACAAATCATTTTTCACTTTTTCGTTTTCATCGCGGCATTTGGATTCTGCAAGTATGTAATAAGGTAGTATACCGTGTATACGGATTGCATATGTATCATGTATGACCTTACATACGGAATACATACATACATACGTTGCTGAAGGGTCCATGTCTGAAGGGGCACTTTTGGGGGTAGGTTTGCCGGGTCCCTCCATCAGGTCACCTACACTGTAGAGACAGAAACAAAATGGTATATGAGCAATCAAATTTTAAAAAAGAGCAAAGAAATAAAAAATCAAGCATGTCTTGTGGTCAACAAGTTGGAACTCAACCCACGTCAGGCAGATCGACCCACGCCCCATCTTTGCGTCTTTGCGTTGAGCCGGGGCCTAAAGAACCTCCATCTCCCCGGTCTTCTTCCAAGCAATCCTCCTAAAAAGCGACCCTCCATCCACTCACTCCTCTCAGCCTGTGACTAAAATTGCCTGGCGCGTCCGGTGTGTGCGACCTTTTTTTTCTTTCCCTCTTCTCCTTCCTTTGGGGCCCTTAGCAAGCAGTCAGTTCTGACCCATTTGATTTGGAGCCAGGTGTGAGTTGTTTTTTTTCTTCTCTTTTATTATTGTTGTTTTGTAATCAGTGTATTTTTTCTGTTTCGTTGTGTTTTTTTACCAGGAGGTGGAGCCACTGTTTTTTAATAATCAGACTTGCGGAACGGCCCAAAAGACAGCGAGACACAGCTGCTGCGTTTAATTTTTTTTTTTCTCTCTCTTTCAGTCCTTCAAAGCATCGTCTGGCAATTGTGCCAACGGGCGTAACACAATATCACAACGAGGATCCTGAAAAAAACTAACCTGATTCGAACTTGCCAGAGTTCGTTTTGAACAAAAGTCTTACGGACTCGACTCCCTGCTCGAAACAACTCACCCCCCGACTTGCGACGCCGACGCCAGCGAACATCTCTCTTCCCCCATAATCATGGCATACTACGATAATCAGCAGCAATGGCCTCCCTCTGGCCCCGCTCCCGGTGGTTGGGATCATCAAACTCCCCCTCCTGCTCGTTCGGGTTCGTTCATCTCCTGTCGCGATGCCGATGCCGATGCCGCTCACCGTCCTTTCGACTGACCATTGAAAACCACCCAACATAGGTGCTAGCTCCGTTATTCCTCCCAGCGAGCCTTCGGCTTTCTTCCATCAACTCGAGGGTATGTCCAGTTTTGATCATTTCTCTCTCCTCCAGTCCGATTGCTCGCCCCGACCGCCTGAAAGATTAGCTTTTAGCCATCGGACTGGGTGAACCACAAAATGCGAGGGACAACTAAAAAAGAATACTGACGACAATGTGATTGTTTAGAGGTCGAACGGGCTATTGATAACTTGATGAAGAGCGGCAAAATGTTTGGAGCGCCCGGAGGTGGCCGTCGTGAGTTCAGCCCCTTTCCCGGCCCTGCCAACATGTACCCAGGCTTCGGTAAGTATTATGTCTGGAACCTGGCTGGGCTGATGCGTGACATAAACCTCGACCACAAAAATACTGACCAAGGTTCCACAGATGGACGGATGCAGGGCGCCGGTGCTGGCGGTCATCATAGTCATCATCATCGCCCTCACTCCACGGCCGAATTTGGCGGCGATGTTCGCGGCAGCGGCCCTCACCACCAGGGCACCAATCTCCAAAACTTCTACGCGAACCAGAGACACCAACCCTCGCGCGGCTCGAACGAGGCGGAGCAGATGATGGCTAAGAGGAGATTTGCCGCCCAGCGGGAGCGAGAGCTTAGGAATTACCACCAAGAGCAGCAATACAACCGAAGTAGGCCACCCTCTTCTGTATAGCATCAGCCATTCCTATCACAATACCACGGCCAAAATCAGGAGGACCAAACAAAAGAGCATAATTAAAATAGAATGCACCCGGTGCCCCCACTCAGGGGCCCAACAGCATCTGTTCCCAAGAAAAATCTCTATGTGTTGCGCCACAAGTGCGGTCGACGCCCCGTGTTCCCTGAACCCTGTTTTTCCTATAGATTACATCTTCTCCTTTTCTCCATTTCAAAAACCGGTTTGAACAGCATGCAAAATCTTGAACATGGGCTAACCGATTCACCGTTTAGACCTTTCTGATGTTACCCAGTACAACAAGCCTGCTGATCGGACCCTGAGCCCCGGTAGCATGTCGGAGGAAGACCGCCGGAAGCTTATTGCTCAGCAGCGCAGCGCTTTGTACGAGGGAGGCTACGTCGACGAGGCCGGAAATCCTCGCACTGGCCTCCCTCCTCCGACTGGTCCTTCGGCTATGCGTGGTCACTCGCCTTTGACTTACGGATACGGGCGTGTTCCTCCCATCCATACTGATGCTGGGTCTCAGGGCCCTGTTGAAATTGGACAGCAGGGACCCCAGTCTGCGGGTGCTATTGAGCGCTCTCGTGCTAACAGCAACTCAAGCCCTCAGTCTAACCCCACTGCCTCCAAGGGTGTCTTCGACAGCCCTTCTGGCCAGCAGCCGACTCGCACCAGCGCTTCTTCTCCCGGAGGCTCTCCTCCCCGCCAGGGTGCCCCTGGAGGCAAGGCCGGTCAAGGCTCGGTTGCTCCCATCGGTACTCGCCCCTCTGTCACCAGCGCTCCATCCAACCCGGCTCTCAACAAGCGCTCTACCACCCCTCTGCCCTCTCCCTTGAGCCACGGCTACACTGCTGCGGCCAATGATGAGAACATTGCTCCGAAGGCCGGTACTCCAGCCAACGGTGGCTCCGGCGAAACCTCCAACGTCAGCATTTCTGGATGGCCATCTCGTCCCAGTGCCGGGTGGGGCAACAAGCCTGGTCTCGGTGTTCAGGCCAGCGTTTGGGGCTAAATCATTGTCCCATGCATATTTGTTTGTTTTTTTCGCACTATGGGAGTTTGGTTTTCTCGATGGAACGGAAATCGGTGACAAGACATGATGGAGGCGTGGAGTTTGGGCAAAGGGTATACTACTACTACAGGGAAAGACGGTCGGTGGCGGCGTGTCTGAAGGGAGTTTCTCAAATTATTTGTTTAACAAAATTCTGGTGAAAAGGTATGGGTGGTAAGAAATTGGGGGACGGGGAAATGGTAAGGGAACGGTAAAGGTGTGGGAGTGGTGTCTTTTTTTGTTTGTTTTGGACTGGGATAACTTTGGAGCGACTTTTTCTTGTTTTTTTTTCCTGCATCCTCGCGGCATTACATCGAACTTCGGCGTCTGAGGAAAAACCAAGGTACTCAGGTACTCCTTTGATTGTTGAATTGGGCGCATGGCATGGGATATTTGAGAAACAACAAGACAAGGCAACTAAACGAAACTGGGGGATTTTGGTCAGGTTTTATGCTGTTTTTTTTTCTTTGCTATTCATTTTCTATGGTAGGCGCGAGGCTGTTAGTTGGTCGTGGAGTCGTTGGAAGTTTAAGGGGCTAGTTGAATTAACTATCGTTCAACTGCCCGCGTAATATCTGAGAGTGGTGGGGTTAAAAAAAGGAGTAGGGAAAGATGGGGGTTCGAGAGTTTCATTATGGTGGTGTTTTGTTGTGTTTTTTTTTGTTTTGTTTTTTGGTCGGGTCATATGGTTTCAAGGCTGGTGAACAGGGAGACTGATGATACTTTCGGGAAACTGTCTCGGGATTTCTTATTTCCTCTGTTTTGTCCAAGAACACTTGCGTCACTTTCACACCATGCAATACCCCCGTTCAGTTACTATTATCACCATTAATAAAGTCACTCTCATCCTTGGTTTTTTTTTTTGGTTTTTTGATACGTGTCTTTGATATATTAAGTGGCAAAGTCGGTGTTATGTTACTTCTACATGGGACTTTTGTGATTTGTAGATGACGCAATAAGACTTACACTGACCGGTTAACACGTCAGTGTGTTGAACGGTACAAAATTCCTTTGTGGCAGGTAGATAGAAAATATTTATTGTTATATATTGTTCTTCTCTCAGAACGCACTGGTCATTTTTCTTGTTTCCTTTTTTCTTCATTAGTATTCGATCTCCATTCGGAAATACATTGATATAAGCATTTTACTCCTTGATCTTCCATTCATCATGTACTCACACCCATATCCAGGTATGTTAATAGTATAAAACTTCTACCTTTTCTTCCACCAAATACTCACTCATTTAGGCTTCGTATTGTCCAACTCGTACATTACAGTGCATTCACATGACTGTCCGTGTGAGATTTGCGTCGCAACCAGATCAGGAACAGAAATATGGATTTCCTCTTCCCCCTCTAGTTCAACTCCTACTATAACGTATTGTTCGAGCTCTCGTGCTGAAGTCGCTTGGTCTACATATTGGAACTCGAATTGTTCAACTCCATGTCATCATCATCATTGTCATCATCATGTCGGACGATCGGACCAAGTAACTACTACTACTACTTCACCAGTTACGGAGACTCATTATCATTATTATTATAATTATCCTTGTTCTTCTTCCAAAACTACCATTCCCTCTTCTTCATCTGCCACGAACCTCGTTCAGGAGGTAACTAAGAAAGCAAAACCGATTTCTTCTACTTCTTGTTCGAGGTCGACTCAAACAATTATTTATACACCTGCTTCTACACGGCCTTGTACACCGGTTTCGACTCCTTCGAGACCTTCTTCTCCTCCTCCTTCTGCTCCTGTTCCTGCGACTAATACTGCGACAGACAAGACAGAAAAGACAAAGGATACTTCTCCGCGGACAAATATCAATATAAAGTATATCCATTTCCCTGGGTTTGGAGTCAGGAAAAAGAGGAAATTGCCTTTGACGGGTTATGCGGAGACTGATTCTTCTAATAGCGAGGATGGTGGCAAGGGAGATGGCAAGGAAGGGAAAGAAGCGGATGGTGGGAAGGAAGATAGTGGGAAGGGTGATGATAAAAAAGGAGATGGTGGAAAGAGTGATGATAAAAAAGGAGATGGTGGGAAGAGTGATGATAAAAAAGGAGATGGTGGGAAGGGAGATGGCAAAAAGGAAGATGGTTACGATGATAATAATGCTTCTACTAAGGGTGATTATACTGGGAAGGATTGATTTTGGATTTTCTTTTTGGATTTATTTTTAAATAATAACATTTATTTATTTATTTAATATCATAATCATTCCCTTTTGATATACTAGATAACACCTGACTATTTTCTGTTTCTGTTTCAAATGTTGGACTGTTTGGTTATTATTAGGTACATTTAGTCTGGCGAGGAGCTATACACTACATTTACTGGGTATTTTTTCATCAGATTCAGTGTCATTTTAAGTACTTGAGTCTTTCTTCCTAGTTTTTCTTCATTTCTTTTTCAAGTTTTACTTAATCTCGGTTTTTTTTTTTCTTTGTTTCCTTTCCAGGAAAGACGGGAGAAATAAGAAAAGAGAAAAGCAACAGAAAAGGTTATAGATAAAAGACCAACCCAGCTTTTTTTCATATTACAAATCAATCATCCATTCTTGAAGAGGGAAACATAAAAAATTGCATGAGCAAGCACGAAGAGACAGACACATAATAGACCAAAAATAATCACGGCTGACTGGCACTTGAAATAATTGAACTCGATATTAAATAATTAGGTGGTTTCCTCATATGGAATTTCTCCCCCTGGAGCACATGCACGTGCACTCTTATATTTTAATTCAATTGAAGAAATCCGGGGCCTTTTTAAACGAGATATAAGTCAGAGCTTCTCTATATATAAAATTGTCTTGTCTTATCCACATTCCATCACAAAACTTTCATTTGTTATATACAACCCCCCAAAAAGGGGAGAAACTCGGATACCGGGAGTCGAACCCGGGGCTGTTGAGTGACACAACTCACTTCTTGGAAGAAGAATGATTGAGAGTCAACGATGTTACCGCTACACCATACCCGATGATTTGCTGTGGGCATCAATGTTCTAAAAGTCATAAGGGTTAGTTTAAGGTTATATGTTTGCGGAGTTAAGGTGTGTAGTATAGAACCCTAACCCTGGTTGCTGGGAACCAAGTATCGACAAGCCATAGCCCAAAACTGTCTCTCTAAAACGAATGAAAGGTCGGGGTATTAAACATTGTATTCTTTAAAGTCCCATCGCTCTCATAAATTGAATATATGATGTATTGGTAAAAGCCGACATTCTTGAAGTTCAGAGATTTTTTATCAGAAACCATTACTGGGTCAGGGTTATCTATGCCAACCATACCGTGGGAATGGTCATTGATCATAGTGTAGACTGACGCCTTTTTGTTGGACTCAAGTGTGAAACGGCGTCGAGTTTGTTATAGATCCGATGATATACAGTGCAACACTTCTCTCTCACAGAGGCTCAAAACTGCAAATCCCAAAATTGACAGAGCCCACCATGTAAGAGCGACGCATAGTACAGCGGTGCCCATCAGCATCAAACGTCTCCTGGTTCCATCTAGAGTCGCGGGCGAGTTTGGCAACAGCCATCGCATCGGAGCCCTGCCTGACACGGAAGCAGTTTTCCCCTCCAAGGACAGTGTTGGGACAATCAGCCCCAACACAAAATCTTGTGCCATTGGAAGCCTTGAATGCAGCACCGGCGCAGGAACCAAACGTCCCAAAGGGCACATCCCCAATCCGCCACTTGCGATAAGTGTAGAATCCGCATCCATAGGCGAACGGCTTCTTGGGTTCCTTTTGAGCAGAGGGAACATTCAGAGTGACCTTGTAACGTTCTCCGTTGAGAATTGCGTCGTTGGTAAAGTCAATGTCGTGTTTGGATCCGTTGATTACAACAATTAAGTTCACCGCACTAGAGAGAATGGTCAGCGAGCTTGCAATGTATGTGGACATGGGAGATGCCCTCACTCTTTCAACACAACAAAAAGCGCCAGGATAACAGCCGCAACGGCGGCAGCGATGGCGGCAACAGCAGCAATGCCTCCGGCGCTTGCGATCGCCGCCGATATCATGGCGCTCAGGCTGCCGACGGCCTGATATGCCTTGTAGGCTTTTATCATAACCCCTCCAACAGAAACGATACCGCCAATAATCATCGCGAGGACTCCGGTATTGGTATCGGTGGTTTTTGAGACTTCAAGTAAGGCGTCCTTGAGAGCGATGATCTCATCTTCGACCTCTAGCCTTTTGGCATTCCTCATACGCTTGTATTTTTCCTCTGTGAGGAGCATTGCTTCGGCTAGCTCTTTCGCTGGAATGCGAGAGGCTTCAGTCTCTATCGCCTTTATAACAATGCTCTCGTCGTTTGTTCTTTGGTGACTCGTTAGCAAGAGGTTTCTCAAGATCGAGGACTGGGGTGCAACGAACTCGGAGAGGAGTTTAGCGAGCTCCGCAGCGAAGGTATTCGGTGTATCCTCAATATCAGAAGGAGGAACATGATTGACGCGGACGAGGTCATCTATGGAGGCTCGAGCCACAGACATGTCGTTGACGACAGTAACAGCATTGAGGTCTTCCAGTTGGGCTTCGTTGAGTGCCAACCATGACACCTTTGACTTGAATGTAACTGGAGCATCAGACAATCCTTCGTTTGCTAGAGCCGTGTCGATCTCGGTGGTCAAGTCCTGAGGCTGGGCAAAGTCGACGGGGACGGCGAGGGCAATTTCGGGGGCCTCCGATTCGTTGTAACCTCCAGCAGAGCTCGAGTGAATCACGACGGGGTTCTGCTGGAGCATGAGGGCCGCTTTGGCAATTTGAGCGCGCTTTTCGGGACCGATATCGCCAGTACCGGCGCCGATGTCCCAGAAGATCTGTTTGTGAGTAGGAGCCATGGTGTTTTGACAGTTGTAAAGGATATCTTGGAGAGAATAATTTTCCCTTCAACGAGGAGAAAAAACACAGGTTATATACATCCTAGATATCTGTTCGTTCAGCATTCAATATTTCAAGTTCGGTTACGAATTCTGTCAATAATGCGGTTTTATAGGGTTCCATTATTGTCCTTGGTGATATGTTCAGCTCCCAATCCTCCAACTCGAGATACCGAACCCGTACTTAGCGCTGCTGCTTTGCATAACCGCCATGTCGGTCCATGCCCAACCATGCGCTGTGGTTCGTCAAAGAGGATGCAATAAAAGTAAAAATAATTGATGTGACAGGAAAGAACCAAGCACGGCAAGGTAATTGATAGGCCCATGATGACCCTAACCCTTGCTCTGTGCACGGACCTTCGTGAAGTTCCAGTTTTCAGTGGCTGCCTAAGTCACGTGACAAATTGTCAGATGTTTGGCCTGAATCCACTCATTCCGCCTCTGTCAGCAATCAACCTCCCATCATCCATCCACGGTTCATCATCAGTTAACCTCTCGACCTCCACTTCCATCGGCGCCATGCCTGACTCGGTGACCCACCCACCACTTCAACCTAGCGACGACATTTATGATGAATCAACTCAACCATTCTCTACCCCAGGGTCAGTGACTTGATGGTACCGGTGTGACTTCCACTCCGTTCCGTTTCTCCTCGGCGACGCCCTCGACGTACGCATCGCACAAACCAAGAACCATCAAAGGCTTCTTGGTAGGCCGCGGTGGAAGAAATAGAGATAGCTGACCATGGCCCTCTCTCTCTCTCTCCCTGCCTCCGTTTGTGCGATTCCTACCGACAGATGCGTCGCCGCGCAAGAGCGGCCGGGATCATCTTCGCCATTCCGTTTCTCCTAGACGGCTCGCTAGAAGCAAGCATTTCACGAGTCGAGAGCCATAAAAACTTGCCAACTCCTACTCCTCGGGTGCGCCCGCGGAAAGGACTGGGGCTCTCGATAGGCCGCAAGACTCTGAGAGGTAGCTGACCATGGCCCTCTCTGCCGTCTTGTCTCCGTTCGTGAAAACCTCGCCAATAGTTGTGTCGTCCAGTGAGGGCGGCGGTACTCTTTCTTTTTTCCGTCCTCTATCCGTAATAACGATACCGTTACTGCGTCATGGTGTCTAACCGCGTCTACGCGCTTGTAGCTCTAGGGAGGTAGGTGAGCTCGACGGTGACAAGATTGATGAAAACTTGATCAACAGATTTGAGAATCGCGACGACCACAACTTTCTCTCCAGCTTTGACTCGAGCGACGATGAAAGGCGGTGCAAGATAGACCTAGCCGGTCGAACGGCTGTGGTTGTGTGGGAAGATTCAACTCGACAGATGCAACATACCCCTGATCTTCGAATCGATTTGCACGTTGATGCTTCGGAAGGCACTGCCGTTTTCGCGCTGCACAGCTGTGTGTTTCTCAAGGGCGGCAAGCCCAACAAGTTGAAACTTTATCTGTTTATTTATCCAGAAGACGTCCAGTCAGTTGAGTATGATGGCAGCAGTTGCCCTCCCATACCAGCCATGCAACGGGTGCCTTCCAACAATTTCACCAGTTTGCACTTCACCATGACGCAACCACCTAGCTTCGTGGTCCCGAAAGATCGTCCTTTGGTACCAAAAGCGCGATCGGAAGGTCTGCTGGACACCATGAAGGCGCTTGCTTCGGCTCGAGACATCACCATTTATCTTGACGCTCTCCCACGTGTGCCTGAGATTCGTTATCACCTTTCACTCCTGCCCTCAGTCTTTTTATTTGTTGAACTGAGAAGGGATGAGAGGCGGGTAGCCATCCAGAGGCTATATCACGGTGCAGGCGGCCAAGTAATCAGCCTGGACCATGTTGCTCCGGCAGCCAGTCCGACTCCCAGCAACAACACTTCGATTAAAGAAACGGTCGAGGAAGAATCACCACCGCCATACTTGGAAAATAGCCCCGTCATAATTCCGGCACAACTATTCACCCCACCACCGAGTACGTAATCCTGGTTGCTCCATGATCTCCACTCGTCACTAACACATTTTTAGACCGCAAACGGCGACGCACAAGTGAGCTCTTGTCCCCATCCACAACGGACAAGCATACCTGGTTCGCCTTCAATCAGGTCCTCAAGCGTAAGACTGAAATTGAGAGTCGCTTGGAGTGGCTCGAGAAGATGGTGCAAGAGTCTTTGGCTCGCACGCCGTGCCGATACAACACAGAGGAAATGGAGCACATCATTAATCATGTTGACGATAGAGTCGATGATCAACTGACTGGTGTCCAAGTTGAGCTCGAAGACAAAGTCATGGATGGCACGGAAGAGCTAGTCTTGGAAAAGGTTTTGGAAAAGACCGAGGAGACCCATGAGCAACTCTTGAATGGTATCAAGGAGGACTTTGCGGCGGCGATGGAAGAGATGCGAGAGGAGATTATGCGAGAGTTAAGGAAAGATGTGGTAAAAGAAGATATCATACGAGACCTAAAGGAGGAAATCAAGCAGGAATTGATGGCAGAAATGAAGGCAGAGTTCTTTAGGGATATGGCACAGGCAATGATGAGTGCGGCGTCTGGTGGCAACGAAAAGGCGATGATGGCGGTCGGCGCTGGGAGCCAAGCATCACAGAGCACAAAGTGATTGATGATTTTATGACGGCCTGTATACAATACCCCCCTTGAATGTTTGTTATCACGATACTGAATCTTGAACATTCTTATTTGAAATCGAAAACACCTATTTGTTTTTAAAAGCCATTTTCTTTTAAGGAAGGACTATTCATTTATATAAAGTCCTTTTTATTGTTGAAGATGACTTTTACATTCAAGATGTGACACACAGATCCCTAACCCTGGGCTCCCTGGTCTTGGCAGGGGGTTGGTGTTTCTCGGAGAAACCCGAGTGTAAGTCAACCTACCAACGTCACTTGTTTTCTTTTGACTAAAGTCGTTTTGAAGAATGCAGCTTTTGGGGAATGATTGCAGTGGATACACGGAGATGGGAGAACACAAAGCATGGAAAGAGTCGGTCCCGAGCTGTGTTCCGTTATCAAGATTTGTCTGTTGAACATCATGATACAAGGTGTTTTGTTCCTTCCTTTTTCAATTTAACTATTTGGCCCGTCACTGACCGAAAAGTACTGTGCCAGTTGCCCGTTGGAGTCTATGAGATCATCTCTTTCAGTTCTCGAATCCCGTCTGATCAAATGTCATTTTTGAAAAGTTTCAGATTGTTCTTCATTTGTCGAAAGGGATCGGTTGTTGTTGTTGTTGCTGTGGGAGGTTGTGGAATGGGCCAAGACGGCAATGCGTTTGCTCTCCTACCACGAGTGCCACGCCATCATTGGATCTTTGGATCGCCATCTGTTTGCATTACCTTCGGAGTCATCATCTAGGAGATACAATAGGCTTCTTTCCCGCTTTTGTTATGGTTCCATTGGCCACGCAATTTAATCTGCTGCTGCTGTGATACCGAACCTTGCCGAGAGGGAGGAAGTTACGAATTATTCTTGTGCCGTGCGACTTGAGGTCTCACAGGTAAGACATCGGTTACCTGCTTGTTGAACTTTTTGAAACTTGAGAGAAAAAATGATAATCCCCATCGAGAGATCCTATGGGTGGATGCTTCATCTCATCTATCGACTGTAACCAACCAACCAACCAGAAAAATCAACAAACTTGAGATTGAAACTTTTTCATTCTCCCTCGTTCTCAGCACTCGTTTACTCTCGACCTGCAAAACCCTCTCTACCATTCACTTGCTGCTGCATTGAAATACCGTCTCCACCCATTCCTCTGGTGTTGTGTCACAACAAGCAGCAAACGATTCTTGACAGGAACCCGTTCTGCAGGTTTCCGATAACCACAGACCCATACCTTCCCCCCCCTTCCCGGCCAAATTTCGATTTATCTGTCACTCTTTTGTGACGCACTACTGTACCGATTTTTCTGCGACCTCCCACCTCAAACCCCAACGGCTCTCTTCCCCCCCGCCCAACCGAACCCCCGACCCCCTTTCACGCACGTCTCTTCTTCACTCTCTATCCGACACACACAAGCTCTTTTCTTGCATGCATGCATGCATGGGAACGCAACAAAAAATCAAGTCGATAATTATATCGAACTGAAACCCCCAACTAATCACAAAAATAAAACCGACTCGAGACAAAAAGAATAAAAGTCGATAAATATGTTGCCACCTTCTTCACCCACTTTATCCTCCGTTTCTTCTTCATCTCCTCTCGACGGTAGCTCAAACGAGAGGAGTCACAGACCAGTTTCTCACCCTTCCCCTTCCCCTTCCCCTTCCCCTCCCCCTCCACCAACACCTGCTCCTGCTCCCCCCCCAAAAGCAGCATTCAAAGCCTACGGTCAGAGTTACCAATACGCCGAAAACTGGCAAAACCCTCTACCAGAGTTCATCTTCAACAGTTCATATACCCATCCGGCACAAATTGGAGTTGCAGTAACAACACCGACAGGCAGTCCCACAGCAGCAGAAGTAGACGGAGCCTCTTATGACGACAACAGGAGAAACACAACATACACTCATTATACCACCAACGGCCCGACTTCTTCTCTTCATCGTTCAGGCACAGTTGCTTCAAAAGAAACTGGCGTAATCATGCAGCCCCCTCAAGAAGAAGCGATCTGGATAGAACCAGAGGAAGCACCTTGGTATAAACGAATTACTAGACAGCAGTGGTTGATTGCCGGAGTTTCTTTTTTGGGGATTTTGGCTGTGTTGTTGGCTATTTTGGGGGCGATGGGAAAACTTACTGGGTCAGAGTATGTTTTCTCCCTTATTTTCTTCAAATCGAAACATTTTTTACTAATGTATGAAAAAATATATAGTGACGCAGATACTTTTAGTAGTGCTTCTTCAACAACTTCATCAACAGCAACAAACTCACCAACTTCTTCGACGACTTCTACTACATCAAGACCTCAACCAACTGGTGATGTCGTGAGTTTCCCCCCAACCCTAGCATTTCTAGTTTACTAATGTAAAGATGATTATATAGAAAATCTCCTGCAACGATAAATCAACCTTCTTCACAGAAATCAACATGGTTTTCACCGATAAATCTGATCCAGACTATAGCAACGCTACTGCCACTGCAGAGGAATGCTGCGTAGCTTGTTTGGAGGCATCATCAGCGGCGGATAATGATTCTTCCTGCGCTGGGTGGTTATTTGATCCTGGTAATAAGTTTACTCCTTGTGTGAGAATGTTTTTGAATGGTGGTGATGGGAATAATGGGGGAGGAGATAAACAGTGTCCTCAGGGTAAAGCTGCTTCTACTACTTTTGGTGGTGTGGGTAAAAAGGTTGGTGGTATGGGACCATGTAGTGGGAGAGCTATTTCGGGGTGAAAGGAAGTCAAAGTCAAGTTACCTATGCTATGGGTTTTGTGTTTTGTTGGAAGTTTTCTTTTCTTTTTTATTTGGCTTTTTTCATTTTCACATGAGGCAGGATGTCGGGCGTTTTCTGTTTCGGTTTTTTCATCATATCTTGCTGGGATAATGGGGACATTTTTCATGAGGGGAGAAAATAAATCGGGATAACTCACAAATGGTGAAAGACATATCCGTCATTAATTAGAAGCCCTAGATAGATTCTTGCAAGCAAATGACAGGATATGAGGACAAAAAAAAAGATATAAAACTAAATACACATGATGTTATTCCAAGTCTCCGAGTGTCAAAATACCCAATGTTATGATTGTATTCCTTTACCTACCCACCACCGATATATCAAACAAGAGGTGAGGATTATCCAAATACACACAAAAGAAAATAAATTCAATACAAACGCATAAAAGAGGAAAAAACAAATGTCTAGTTATGGTTTGGTTTGGTTTTAACGGCCGTTCAAAAAGGTATCATGTATATCATCACCCTTCTTTTTGCCCGCCTTCGTTCTTGTGTCTTTATGTTTATTTTACCCTCCTAAAACCCCCAAATCCATTTCCATTAACCACCTAACAAACGGTTCCCTCTCACCACCCAAGTTTCCCCCCGTTAAAAGTCCCCCTTCCCTGTACCTGAAAGCTTCCTGAGAACCCCCCCTTTATTGAAATAAACACAGCCAACATACACAACACACACACACACACACACACACCAAATTGTGTTCATATCTCTCTCACTCCTCATATTATATCAAATTTAAAGGCGGAGGAGCTTGGCAGCGTGTTGCTCAATAACAAACTCGGTAGGGAAGCTGAGCTCCTCGAGACCGGCAGCATAAGGGGTAGGAACATCAGCGCCGGTAACACGCTGGGCTGGGGCATCCAAGTAGTCGAAAGCATACTCCATGGTCAAGGCGAGAATCTCAGCACCGACGCCAAAAGCAGGGAAGCCGGACTCGACAGACATGAGGCGGTGAGTCTTCTTGACCGACTTGACGATGGAATCAATGTCGAGAGGCTTAATGCTGCGGAGGTTGATAACCTCGACATCGACGCCGTACTTCTTCTTGAGGTTCTCAGCGGCAACGAGGGACTGGCCAACGCAGCGGGAGAGGGTGACAATGGTCAAATCCTTGCCGGCACGCTCAATCTTGGCCTTGCCAAAGGGAATGACAAAGTCGTCCTTCTGAGCGGCAGCCGACATGGGGAAGCTCTGGCCGTACATGAGCTCATTCTCGAGCACGACGACCGGGTTGGGGTCGCGGATGGCGGCCTTGAGAAGACCCTTGGCATCCTCGGCGGACCAGGGAGAGACGACCTTGAGACCGGGAATGCTGCCGTACCAGGCCGAGAAATCCTGAGAGTGCTGAGCACCGACACCAGAGGCGAAACCGTTGGGACCGCGGAAGGTAATGTTGCAAGGCTGAATACCCCCGGACATGTAGAGGGTTTTGGCCGCCGAGTTGACGATGTGGTCGATCGCCTGCATGGCAAAGTTCCACGTCATAAACTCGCACTGTGGGTAAAAGCGCATTAGCGTCATCTGCTAGACAAGGGAAGCTAAAGTTTGACAGGAGGGCTGGCCGCCGCCGGGATTGTTGGGGATTGTTGGGGATGTGAGATTATATTGGATGTATTTTTTGAGCGGAAACTTACAACTGGGTGAAGACCGCTGAGGGCGGCACCGGTAGCCAGACCAGCGAAACCCATCTCTGTAATCGGAGTATCGATGACACGCTTCTCGCCGAAGCGATCTAGTAGTCCCTTGGTGACCTTGTATGCGCCATTATACTGAGCGACCTCCTCTCCGAGAATGAACACCTTGTCGTTGGACTCTAGCTCTTCAGCGAGCGCCTCGTTCAGTGCGTCACGGACGGTGTAGTCCTTGGTGCCGGAGGCATCGGCGTATGTCCGTTTTTGTGAGATCGGAGCGGCGACGGCCTTGGAGAGGAATGAGGGGGAGATGGTGGTGGTGGCAGGACGGAAGGCCGAGATTCGGGTGGCGAAAGCCAAACGGGAGGCCGGTCGGAGATAACGCGACATGTCTGCTGGTGTGTGTGTGTATGTGTATGTGTATATGTGTTTGATGGAGAAGGGGGTGGGAATCCACAGGGAGAATCGAGCAACTGAGTCGGGTATAAATGTTGACTATCTCTCTCTCAGGGATTTGGCTGGATTCAACCTCAATTGACGGGCCCGCTCGCCGATGCGCAAGAAAAAGGGCGTGAGTGAGAGGAGGGCACAGGACACAGGGAGAAAGTTTAAAAAATAAATAAAAAAGAAAGGTGGTGATTCAAGAGGTAAAAAAGTGTCAAGGTTGTCAGCTCCCACCAGAGGGAATTTTTCTTCCGCAACAAAGTCGAAGCTTTGGGACCAGCTCTATCGGACTTGGGAGCGTTGAACCCCAACAGCCAATCCGCGCTAGCTTCAGCACGGCTTAGCGAAGCTGAATCCCTGCACATCGCAAGGTCCGGGCTCGGGAGCTTGGCCCGCCATGCCCGCCCAGTGCCGCCGAACTTGACTTGACAGCTCAGCGCGGTCCACTCATGGCGGAGCTGTCATTCAGGTCTCGACTTTTGTCAAAAAAAAAAAGATTGGATGGTCACTTTACAATTTCTAAACTATATTCTACATTTTTATATATATGATTCAAGGTTGGGAACTCGGGAATCCCCCTCGGGGCTTATTACAATTGTGACACAAAAAGAACCTTGAAAAGTAATCCATCCGGAGTATCCGTATTTCCCGATGGGGGGAATTTTGTTTCTGTCGGTGTTGGACAACCTCTGACGCTGACCACTACCAAGTAATCATTGGGTACCAAACAGACTTGGGTCATTCATTACCAATAAATTGTTATTGTATATGTACAAGGAAGATTGCCGAAGCTAACATGAGAGGGGGCGTCAGAACTTTAAAAAATAAAGCAACAGAAAAATGACAAAAACCCCCCCTCCGAGCGCCGGCGGTATTAAATACGCTTCTATCTCAATGCAGAGCCCTTCTCTGACTTTTTATGTTTTCCATCCGCATAAATTATGGTCCCGCCCCTACCAGTCATTCCAGGTCGTAGATGGTATTAAAAAACGTTAACAAAAACAATTAGCCAAGCCCTCTTAGTTGAGAGGCTTCTGGCCAACCATGAGGTACATGGGGGTGAACAAATCGAGCTTGGCACCGGCGACCAAGGCATCGGCGGCCTTTGCGAGTGAATCGGCAGTCTTCTTGGTGCCCTTGGGGGCAAGGCCGATCATCTCCAAGAAGCCGGTGAAGACGTGTACGCAGCGGCGGCCAGTGTGTGTCATGCGGAGAACGGTGAAGAGATCACGGTAAGACTGCATGTACTTGGTCTCGCCGGCAAGGCCCCACCACCAGGGAATGGGATCGTCGCGCTTGGAGAGATCCTCGTGGTGGAGAAGGTTGAAACCGGCATCCTTCATGGCCTGAACACCCTCGGAAATGGTGACCATGTTGGAGATACCGTCACCCTCCTCAATGTCGAGGCGGATTTGACGGTGCTCGAGGTTGTCATTATCGTAGTTATCGGTCATGAGCCACTCGTAGACACCAAACTTGCCACCGGGCTTGAGAACACGGTAGATTTCGCTGTAGACGCCAACCAGCTTGGGGGCGTGGACGGTGGCCTCGATGGCGTAAACGGCATCAAAGGAGTTGTCGGGGAAAGACATTTGCATGAAATCGCCCTTGACAAACTTGAGCTGACCAGAAAGGCGCTCCTGGACTGCGTACCGGGTGGCGCGATCAATCTGGTAGTCGTTGTTGTTGAGACCGGTGATGTGGGCGCCGGTGAACTTGGCAATTTCTCTAGCAGGGCCACCGACACCGCAGCCGACATCGAGAACCTTGTCACCCTCGTTGATGCCAATCTTCATGGCAAGGTAATGCTCGTGACGGGCAATAGCCTGGTAGAAGGTCTCGCCGAGGGCGTAACGGCAGAAGTGGAAGCTCTGACCCCAGCCGTACTCGTAGAGATCGGTCGCGAGGTTGTAGTAGTGTTTCGTCAAGGTAGCATACTCGGCTGTGCGGGCCTGGAGAGTAGAACCGTTAGAACCGAGCGCGCAAGTTAAACACGAAAGCTTGAGGCGGTGTACTCACATCTCTGTCGGCCTGGGTCTCGGTGACGGCAGACTTGTTGTCGAAGTGCTTGAAGTACTCATCAACAGCAGCCTTCTTTGCCTCAGCATCACCTTTGGCAAGCATAGCAGCGAAGCCACCGGTGAGCTCAGCAGACTTGCCGTGGAGGGCCTTCTTGAACTCAGCATCGCGCTGGTGGTCCTCCTTCTCGAGGGCGATGGCGGGTTTATTGGAAACCATGTTGAACTGGTGGTGGTGTTGGTGTTGGTGAAAGTAAAAAATAAAAAAGGTATACAATGAAGAAGGGTTGAATTAATGAATGGTATGAAAGTAGCAACAACCTGGAGAGATGGGGACGAGCCTTCTTATGTGTTTATAGAAGAAAAAAAGTTTCACGGGGACCCCTATTGACGGCATGCGAGTAGGGAGAGCAAGGCCCCATGCAATCTCCCGGCACAACTGCAGCAGCGGAAAGATGTACAGATGCTCCACCAGGAAAACCAGGAGAACCAAGAGACTGGGGCGAGGGATTGGCCAATGAAAACCTTAAATTCTCACGCCAATGCGAATACGGAGCCAACTTCCGTTCTGCTAAGAAAGATGAACTGGCAGAAAATGCATGTGTTTGGAGGTTTTTATTGCGTTTCCTGATGAGTTGGCATGTTCGCGCTTTCGCATTCGACTTCGCGGTGAACAAATTTAACTAGGGCGCCGCGTCACTATTCACCGTTCTCTTACCGTTTTCTGACCGACTATACGGAGCGAACACGAAAGGTAGTAACAAGGTTTTCCGTCTGTATTCGCACAACGTAAATCAAGATAAAGTAAGAAGTTATTTCGAAGCCGCATTCGAAATCGCATTTTCATCATATGCATGAAATCCATTCGGTTCGGGACGATGCGAACACGTCCGTTAAAGCTGACGGTCAATCGTACGAATACGAATACGGTGAACGGAGGGAAAATATGCCAAGCTTTATTGAGAAAGGAGCACTGACCAGCATCGAATGAGCTGCGCAAGCTGCGGCAAACAATCTCGAACCGATAAGAACCTTATCGAAAGCACGGGCCATCCTGGATTTCAAACATGCCTTCAGCCTTATCGTTTTAGAGTTTCGCTGCTCTGAAGAAAGTTGCATCAACAAATATCAGCCCATTTCATTTCACAAACTTCATCCAGACCTTTTTAATTCTCGACTCTCTATTTCTCCCAAACTCGCAAACCACGATATCAGCGATTCAAACTACAATAATCAAAACAGCCGACTGTACATTAAGCAAAATCTCAGCCATGCCCCCAGCGCAAATCAAACAAGACCTCAACAGGTCCGGTTGGGAAACCACCGACTTCCCTTCAGTCTGCGAAAACTGCCTCCCATCAAATCCCTACGTCAAAATGCTCAAGGAGGATTACGGCGCCGAATGCAAGCTCTGCACGCGACCATTTACCGTCTTCAGCTGGTCCGGTGAGGGACGCGCTCACGGTCGCAAGAGGCGCACCAATATTTGCCTAACATGCGCCCGACTTAAGAACGCCTGCCAATGCTGTATTATGGACCTGCAGTTTGGCCTGCCTATCGTTATCAGAGATAAGGCCCTGGAGCTTATTGCGCCCGGCCCTCAGAGCGATATCAATAGGGAATACTTTGCGCAGAACAATGAGCGAGCGATTGAAGAAGGACGAGCTGGTGTGGAGGAGTACGAAAAGGCAGACGAAAAGGCGAGGGAGCTCTTGAGAAGGTTGGCGCAGAGTAAGCCATACTTCAGAAAGGGAAAGGAACTCGACCAGGAAGGCAATCCAGTATATGGAGGACCATCAGGCAGCGCGCTGGGCGGCAATGCGGCTGTTGGTGCGGGTCTGGGTGGCCCTGGACCTATACGATCAAGGGATTCGAGAGCGGCGGTAGCAGTTGGGGCACGACCTGGTGGAAAGAAACGACCGATCGGTGCGAATGCTCCTCCGCCAGGGCCTAAAGACTGGATTCCACCTGCCGACGAGAGCATCATGTCGCTGTTTGTTACCGGCATTGAGGACGATCTGCCCGAGTACAAGATCCGGGACCACTTCAAAGCCTTTGGCAAGATCAAGTCCCTTGTAGTTTCTCACATGACACATTGTGCCTTTGTCAACTATGAGACCCGTGAGGGCGCCGAGAGAGCTGCGGCTGAGTGCAAAGGTCGTGTTGTGATCGCCGGATGCCCGCTACGAGTCAGATGGAGTCAACCCAAGGCGATTGGAGTTATGGATAAGGAGGAGCGGGCAAAGATGCTGCGCGATGGCCGGTCAGCCTTCCCGAATGCAAAGCGGGCAACTGGACAGCAAAAGACGCTCGAAGGAGGAAGTGCTCAGGAGGGCGACGCCTCTGGTCCTGGTCAAAATTTATCCGGTTTGGTGGTTGCTGCGCCGCCTGGAGGTGATGATGTGCAGTATGAGAGTTTGGCGGGCAACTAGAAAAGTTTTGTTCTTGCTTTTTATTTTGTTGAGTATATTGTTTGGCATGGCGTTTGGGTTTTTCTATCAGGGTTCGGGACAAGGGAGATATCAGAGCATCTGCATCATGCTACATTGATGTTGTTACATTTGAGGGTATCATAGACGGCTATTCAATACAATACAAGGGCAGACTTATTACTGCCTTATGCCGGCGCATAGTTTTCTAGACTTTTCGCATCCCGCTCGTTACCTCTGGGAGCAGCACTTGACTCCACCAATCGTGGGGTTCTTGTTGGCAAATTTGACTGAATCGTTGTCACCACGTTCGGTATGTTCATGGATACGAAGGTCTAAGCAAGCACATGTTAGATCAGTCTGCCGATGAACTTGTTTGAAGAAAAAAAAAAGGCGAAACTCACGGTATACCTCTCCCTCCTTCTTCCCTTGGACAAGGTTAGCTTTCAGAAAGCTGGCAACCTCGTTGGCATGCTGGATGGCAGGACCAATCGAGGGGTCAGATGCAGGCAAAGAAGCCTTGTCGCGGAAGCCATTGCGGATAGACTCCTTTGCAGCCGAGAGAACTGGAGCATCGCCTGATGAATATTGTTAGTTGGGAGGTCAGACAAGATATATTTGTGATCTGTAAATACCTTGGAAGGCGATTCTTGCTGCGCGTAGCAAATTTCTGTAGGATTGAATAGCGGCCATCTTAAATTATGATTTTCTGATCAAGGTTCATCAAAAGGGAACGTGAAAGAGATGTTATAAAAGTGGAGGTTTCCTCAAACTTCCAGCCTTCCAACCTTCTTCCCAATGCGCCAAACTCTTGGGTGAGCGGTGGTTCGAACCAAGGTGGGTCGGTCATTCAGTGGACTTAAACTCGCTGATTGGCTTGATAATAATTTTTGTGGATCGGATCTTGGCCCAAAAAAATTCCAGGTCAACTTCAAAAAAGCTGCCCCTCCTTCCCAACTTTTGAATCTCGGCACCATTATATCCATCACAGCAAAAATGGCCACCACCGTCTTCCCACTTCCTCTTCCCGCCCTCCCTGAGGGCTGGGCTGCCGAGAAGGACTTTAAGCCCATCGGAAAGCTCACTGCCGCCACCTCCCGCACTCTCGAGCCCATCGGCCCTCACTTCCTTGCCCACGCCCGCCGTGCCCGCCACAAGCGCACCTTCTCTGAGGATGACCGGATACAGGCCCAGGAGCGCGCCAAGAAGGTTGAGGATGATAACGACAGCGAGATCAGCGAGCCTGAGGATCCCATGATGCTCCAGCGTGAAGCCAAGGACTGGAAGGTTGGTTCAAACATGGTCCCCATAATGGTTGGGCTCTATCGCTGACATATTACCATATCACTAGTCCCAAGATCACTACAAGGTGCTCGGTCTTTCCAAGTACCGCTGGAAGGCTACCGAGGAGCAGATCAAGAAGGCACACCGCAAGAAGGTCCTCAAGCACCATCCCGATAAGAAGGCTGCTGCCGGCCGCGCCGACGACGACAACTTCTTCAAGTGCATCCAGAAGGCCACCGAGGTCCTACTCGACCCTACTAAGCGCCGCCAGTTCGATTCCGTCGATGAGGAGGCCGATGTCGAGCCCCCCACCAAGAAGCAGCTCCAGAAGGGCAACTTCTATAAGCTCTGGGGCGCCGTCTTCAAGTCAGAGGGCCGCTTCAGCAAGGTCCACCCCGTCCCATCCTTTGGCGATGACAAGTCAACCAAGGAGGACGTTGAGAACTTTTACAACTTCTGGTACAACTTTGACAGCTGGAGAACATTTGAGTACCTCGACGAGGATGTTCCCGATGACAACGAGAACCGTGACCAGAAGCGCCACACCGAGCGCAAGAACGCCAACGCTCGCAAGAAGAGAAAGGTTGAGGACAACGCCCGTCTCCGCAAGCTCCTCGACGATTGCTCCGCCGGTGACGAGCGCATCAAGCGCTTCCGCCAGGAGGCCAACGCCGCCAAGAACAAGAAGCGTCTCGAACGCGAGGCTGCCGAGAAGAAGGCCGCCGAGGAGGCTAAGGCTGCTAAGGAGGCCGCTGAGAAGGCTGCTAAAGAAGCCGAGGAGAAGGCCAAGCAGGACCGTGAGGCTTCCAAGAAGGCCAAGGAGGCCGCAAAGACCGCAGTCAAGAAGAACAAGCGTGTTCTCCGCGGCTCCGTCAAGGACGCCAACTACTTTGTCGAGGGTGATGCTTCTGCCGCCACCATTGACGCTGTTCTTGGCGACGTTGAGCTCATCCAGGGCAAGATTGATGCCGACGAGATTGCCGACCTTGCCGGCAAGCTCAACGGTCTCAAGGTCGCTGACGAGATCAAGGGAGTGTGGAAGGCCGAGGTTGAGAGACTTGTCGGTGCTGGCAAGATCAAGGAGGGTGATATCAAGGCTCTCAGTGCCTAAAGGGTTTTTTTTTGTGGTCAAAGGTTGGCTATGATGAAGAATAATTAAGCGGGTTTTGATACCAATCTTTATGACTGATGCATAGATAAAAATAGACGTTTTATGCCATCCATTTTTTACAGTACGGAATCAGGCTCCCTTGTCCAAATCTCTACACACCCTACAATCTCTTTTCTCCCTACAAGTAACCCAGACATCCACCCGCCATCATTGTCTTTATCCTCTTCCCTTCTTCCCCAAACCTCAATATTATCAACATGCCTAAACCCATTCCTCAACAAAACCTCTGAATCTAAACTTTCACCTTTTTGTCTGCTCACGAACTTTTTGATCACAAACTTTTTCTTCTTTTCAGAAACAACATGCCCGAGCAATCCACTCACTGCCTCTTTTCTTTCTTTTTCGGAGAGTAGAATAGAACTCCCTACCAGCTTTATTTCCGTTGTTTCTCGTAAAGAATGTTTGTTTAATCCCTCATCAATTTGTCTTGTGACCGAATTCAACTTGACCATCATCACTTTCGAATCTTTGATATACGACAACGAACTCTCCTTGGGTTTTTCTTGTGAAGAAAACCAAGAAAGAACTTTTTCGGCTGGTGATTTTTGTTCTTGTTCTTCTTTTTCGTCCTCCTTTTGGACAACACAACACGCGATAATCTTTTCTGCTTTGCCTGCTACTCCTCCGCTTTGGCCGTCGAAAATGTTGGTAGAAACAAACAGGCTTTGTTGATCGATGGAATGACTGATTTGTTGTTCCAACATAATTTTGAGAGAATCATCATCATCATCATCAGAAGAAGAAGAAGAGTCGTTTTCTTTATCTTCTGATGACTGGAAAGAGAAGAAGACGTAATCCCAGATTGGATAGGTTTTGTTTTCGGTTAGGATAATGGAAAGGATTGATGGGAGGTCTGAGAGGGTTGCTTTACGGATTTTGGGGTTGGATGATGCCATTTTGAAATCCTGTTGCCTCTTTCTTTTTGTAGAAATGAAAAATCTGTTTATTTTTGATTTGGTGTTGTTGAATGTTGTTTTGAAGAGAGGTTGTCGTACGATCAAGGTAAATTATCTGAGGGGTACGTATGTTATAAAGAAAGGTGCTTTGGGTTGGGTGTAGGTGATGAAGAGAGAACAAAGAAAGAAAAGGAAACTTTTAAGTCAACCTCGACCTTTCTTCTTTAGGTGTGGTGGTGTGATGAACCTTTCCTTCCCATTGTGATGTAAAGCAAGAAAAAGGTGAAAAAATAAACTAAAAAAAGAAAAAAAAAGAAGAAAAAAAGATACATAAACAGCTCTTGCCAAAACGGTATGTATATTATTTAGATGACCCGAAAGGATTGTTGGATATAGTATGTACAAGTTGGTATTCATCTAGTACTTTATAAAACCTCGTAGCATAGTTTTTTGAAACACGTGCATGCCAGAGAGAAAGAGAAAATGAAAATGAAAAAGGAGGTCTTCTCTTCACTTTGGATGAGAGGTAAGCTCAAGCCAAAAAACAGGAATACCTGTTAAGCAAAATGATTTACATACCGTTACACGAAAAGACAAAGAAGCAAAAAGATGGAGGGATGAGAAATGCTTATAAGCCCACGAAGGTTCATGGAAGTGGCTTTCTGGCTCTCCATACATAAACACACATACAAACAATAGTTATAATCATCATTGATCCGTATTAAAAACCACCAAAACTTCAAAGTCAATTGAGATGATAAGCTCAAAAGGAGCGAAAAAGCACACGAAAAAATAGGTATCTCAAGAAAAAAAAAAAGAAAACCAATCAAACAAGTAAACAAGCAAAACCAATGAAAAACAATAAACAGCCAAAAAAGAGATAGAAGTAAAAACACAAGTGCGAGCAATGTGTGTTGTGTCTCTGGCCCATTCTTCAGAGTTGAAAACCCACCACATCACATCCCCTTCGCTAATTGATCCATCCATCCCTTTCAATATTCCTTTTTCGCTTCATCTTCCCTCCGACACACACAAGCAAAAAAACACAACGGGACAAGTCCTCGTGATAATGATGAAATAATGAGAAAAAAAGAAACAGCATGACAAACAAGCTTAAAAAAAATTCCATAGCCCTAAACAAATCATCCGTTACCGTTGCTCGTCATCAACATTCTTACTCCGGTCCTGCGAGTTCTTATCGTCGTCTAACTTATGGTATTCAACCACATCTTTGGGAGGCTTTTTCTTCAATCTTTTAGATTGACGGGCGACAGGTTTAGGTGTAAGCGACTTGGACGCAGCAGGTTCAGCCATCATGGGCGGGGTCCGACGGGGTTGATCCCGAGTAATCCCCTGTTGCGTCTGTTGATGTTGATTCTTGCTCCTACGACTTTTCTTCCCACTACCTGCAAACAATTTCGTTAAAGATTTCCACACAGTTCCGGAGGCACTTGAGGACGGCCCCACGGGATTTGAACCCGATGAAGTTGATGATATCGACGGCTCGGTAGTATCCCCACCAAACTGTTGTCACCATGCATTTCTGTCCCAGTTTGGATCTTTTACCAACCTTGTCAGCAGGTAAATATCTCGCACAAATTAGAGTCACAAACTCACCCTGCACAAAAGCAGCCAGCACTTTGCTCCCAGTCTGCAAAAGCGGATGTCCCACTACTATCTTGAGGAATTTCTCCAACCCTGCCCTTCTCCCCTCAATCACATCGTCACTGAACCGGTTGGTAAACACCTTACCGGGCAGAGGAGGGATGGTAACGCGGGCTGACTCTCTCTCCAATATATCCCGAAAGTACTCAAAGTCAGAGTATCGTCTGCGAACCATAGACGAGCGCAGCTTGAATGCGGGAATATTGGTCCGACAGACGATTTCGTAGTCTGTGTACATGTGTCGGCCGATGCCATGGGTGCGAGGATTGCGAACCTAGAACAACAACACGGATTATTGTGAGAAGGTGAGAATTGTAGGGCGAGAGGGGAACCATGTACATACTTCAATCTCGAGGAAATTCTCCGGGGGTCCATAAATCTCATCAAAGCTCTGCTGCCGGGTATCAGGAAGAGACTGCATGATGGGCCGATGTAGGCGCGCAGCGGCGGCGGCGATCGCGTCGGGTGAGCTGGTTGAAGACGATGGCGTAGTTTTTGTGGGAGAGGTTGGCGGTGATTTCTGATGGCCCGTAGCGGGCGTCTTGTTGCTGTTGTTATCGGTTGTCTCGTCGTATGAAGCCGTTTTGATCGTGTGATGCTCTCCCAGAATGGCGGGGGAGCTGCGCCAACGACTAGGGTCTGATATTGATGGTTACGGTTCAAGAAAAGCAAAGAATGCTCCTGGTTGTGCAAGATGTGAGATGCGAGATGGGAGGAGCACGATGGATGTTGCCACTTTTGGAAAATGAGAAAAAATCATGCAATGAGAGTGTGAAAAGGAGGGCGGGAAGTTCAACCTCAATAGCTGTTGGTCTTAGTGGGAAGGTGGGGTAATCCCTCTCTTCTTCGATGATCTTCGGGAAATCGTGCATGCTTGGTTATCCACGGATTGTACTTTTTGGTGGGGACAAACCACGGTATCATCCTGTTGTGCCATGTTTGGATACCACCCTCGGAACTCTCCGAAATACAAGCAAAACAAAACACAATGACATTATTTGTTTATGAACATTGTGACACTTTGTCCATCTACAATTGTAAGTTTTAGACTCCTTCAAAATATATACACATCACCACCCGCGCCCCGCGCCATCCCAAGGAAGAATACAAGAAAAAAAAAACACCCAGGCCGAGTCCAAATTCCTGATGCCCACAACGCCCATCGTTTTGATTAAAATAAACAAATGATAAAAATGCCACATTAGCTCTTGTCGGCAAACTTCTGGTGAATAGCCCGAATTTGCTCGTCGAGATTAATGTTTTGCATTTGAGTCATGTGTGTAGCGCTGGTGCCGTCGAGATGGCCGTCATAGGCGTTTAGCGCAATCTTTTTTCTCCTCGCCTCCTCTTCTTCTGATACTGCTTGGCCGGTAACACCATCAAACAGGTCACTTCGCTGACTGGCCAAACGCTTGAGATTGTTGGCCACATCTACCGTGGACAGATTTGTTGTGGCATACCGGGCATCTGCCTTGGCCTTTTGTTCCTTCCACCTGGGGTCGAGCAGTTCGACTAAATAATGTATTAGCAAGTGTGATCTTGGATAAATAGACAGAAAACTTACTTCTCATGTGCTCGTCCATCTCGTTGAGAGGAATTTGTTGCTTGCAGTTCGGGCACATGGCTGTCTGTACCCTGTTGGCCGCTCTCTGAGCCGCCCGGGGAACATAGTTCTCCTTAATCTTCATGGGAGCTGGACCACCGCGAGCCTCAGCCTGCACCTGTTGAATGCGCAACCGTTCTTGCTCAGCTTCCCGCATCCGCTGTGCTGCTTCTTCTGACTCGGCTGTCCCGCGGCCGGTAGGGGCGGGCATATGGGTGACGTTATAAGTCGGTGCAGGTTGTTGAGACGGTTGGGCGGACGACTGGAAACTATCTGCTCGTGGGGGATAAGCATTGTAGCTGGTATCTTCAAAGGGAAATGCCTCCTCAATGCGTAAACTAGAGCTGATCGAAACCTTGTTCTTTTCTTCAAGCGAAGCATACTGAAGGTCGTTGAGCGTCGTTGGAGGCGGCAGGTTGGCCTGATCGTCGGATTCGGTAAACACGATGGTTTCGACAACGACGAAATCGTTCCAGTCAATGCGGGCGAACTCTTCCTTCTTTTGAACTTCCTTCTCCTCTTGTTTAGCCTTTTGTTGTTCCTGCCACTTGGCATACTCTACCCTCTGCTTAGCGCGCTCGAGAACGTGATACTTATCGGACGCGTGTCGGCGGAGCTCTTCGATGCGTTCCTGGCGAGCCTTTGCTCCCTCGCCGTCGACGCCGCTTTCTCGAACGAGAATCGAGTACTGGTCAACGAGGCTCTGGAAAAAGTTGTGAAAGGTGTGGTTTGGCATGAGAAACTGGAACTGAGGATTGCTGGCCTCACGCTGGGCAAGCGCCGCCATGAAGGGGCGCCCGTTCTTTGCGACGAACAAGGCAGTTAGTCGCACAATCTCCAAATCTTTCTGGCTCATGCGAGGCATACGGGCTGAGAATTGGAAGTCGGGCGGCTTGGGCGGACCCTTGGGCGCTTCCTCTTTGGGAGCCTGTGCAGCCTCCCCGACGCGACCTGCGGCGACGGCGGTGCCACGGCCATTTTTTATTTCTTCTTTTCGCCATTCGTAGTAGGCATTGTACGGATCGGAGCTGGTCATTAAGAAACTGAATTTT
Source organism: Podospora fimiseda (assembly GCA_033297215.1). Classification (NCBI taxonomy): domain Eukaryota; kingdom Fungi; phylum Ascomycota; class Sordariomycetes; order Sordariales; family Podosporaceae; genus Podospora; species Podospora fimiseda. The sequence goes on along the minus strand of MU865478.1, from coordinate 5,338 downwards.
GGATTTTTTCCATGATTCTCACGAATGCGCTGTTCGAGACCCAGACCTCCGCGCATAACATAGCCTGCTGTTTTCTCTATCGCTTCGCGGATTTCGCCTGGCGGAGGGATGATGACTCCTGGTGGCGGCTTGATGTTGTCGAGCGAGGCCGCAGCCGCTGCGGCGGAATCGCCATTTGTTGCAACAGCCATGGTGACTCTGGGGGTTTTTGTTGACAAAACAGGTGTTGAGGGGGATGTTGATAAGAGATGGAAAAATAATATCCAAAACCCAAATCACCGAAACATTGATCGAGGCTGGCCCGTCGTTGGCTAATGCTTGGCAACTTTAGTATGGTCCGTGCGTCTATCAGATGGACTTTTTATCACATCGACGGCAAGAAGCGAGCCAGGCTAAACCCAACATCAAAATGTACCCTAGTATATAATTTACCTCATCATTTCAATTGGAGCCATTAACATTCATAACCCAATATATTAAACTTGGGTTTTTGAATAATTGGAATGACCAAGCCCTTCATACCAGATACCTTACGCGTTAGAAAAAGGACCAGGCTGCTTGTGTTGTTCAAAGGGAGAAATTGAACCAATAAGGTGGCACCATCAGCCCTGACATCTGACGTTCCCCACCAAAATACGGCCATGTCTTGACTGCAGGTGAGATTGTGTAGGTAGCCCGACGCGCAGGGGTTAAGGCCACTTAAGCTACAGGTACTTGGCGGCATCTTCACAGCTCAATCCGACTGCAACCCCCTTTTGCCCTGTCTTCTTTTTCAGCCCCGAATTCGAATTCAGGAGCGTCGTCAGACTGACTGGGCCCTTTTTTTCTTCTTTTTTCCATCCCGTCGTCAATTCTCTCCAACCCACCTTTTTTTTTCTTCTTCTTTGCAGCGGGTGTTGTTGCTGATTGCTTCCCCTCTGCTGCCACCGCATCATCGATTCTTCAGCTCCAACCGCTTTATCGATGATAGCCTTGTAATGAACTTTTATTCTTCTCGACTTTCGTTAAACTTCTAGCTTCGACTCGACATCATCCCATCATTCAATAGATACATCAACAAACACCACACGCAATGGCCCGATTGGCGGTAGAAAAGCCGCCGGTTCGGCGCACACCATCGCCGGCACCCAAATCTAAGCAGTCCAAGGCTGCCGCATCCAAGAAAAAGAATGACTACACTTCAGAGGGCGTCGAGGACAATGATGTCTTCCTCCTGCCCGGCTCAGACTATCAGCTTCTTTTGGTAGTCACGTTGGTTTCGGCGGCGGTTCGACTGTTCCGCATCTACCAGCCCACCAGCGTCGTTTTCGACGAGGTCCAGTATGTTGCCTTGCCAGGAAATTATCTCGTCGCATGCAGAGAGCTAACCAGAGTGTCGCAACAGCTTCGGTGGCTTCGCTTCCAAGTATATCAAGGGCAAATTCTTCATGGATGTTCACCCGCCGCTGGCCAAGCTCATGATCACCCTGTTCGGTTACCTCGCTGGTTTCGATGGAGATTTCGACTTTAAGGATATCGGCAAGGATTACCTCGAGCCCGGCGTCCCATATGTTGCCATGCGTCTGTTCCCCGCCATCTGCGGTATTCTCCTTGCGCCTACCATGTTCTTGACTCTCAAGGCTGCCGGCTGCCGTACCTTCACGGCCGCCCTTGGTGCTGGTCTGATCATCTTTGGTGCGTCTCTCCCCCATTCCTATGGCTCAATGCCCAATGAAACTCTAGGCTAACAAAGCTTTGCAACAGAGAACGGTCTCCTCACCCAAGCGCGCCTGATCTTGCTCGATTCCCCCCTCATGATCGGAACTGCCTTGACTGCTCTCGCCTTTACATCCTTCACGAACCAGCAGGAGCTGGGTCCTTCTCGGGCTTTCACTCCTAGCTGGTGGTTTTGGCTGGCCATGACTGGTCTTGGACTGGGTATCACCGTCAGCATCAAATGGGTCGGTCTTTTCACCATCGCCTGGGTTGGCAGCTTGACATTGGTCCAACTCTGGGTCATGCTTGGCGACTACAAGAACGTTTCCATTCGGCTCTTCTCGAAGCACTTCCTCGCCCGCGTTTTCTGCCTGATTGTCATCCCATTGACCTTCTACATGGCCATGTTCGGCATCCACTTCCTGTGCCTTACTAACCCCGGTGATGGCGACGGCTTCATGAGCTCTGAGTTCCAGTCTACCCTTAACTCCAAGGGCATGCAGGATGTCCCAGCCGATGTCCTCATGGGCAGCAAGGTTTCCATCAGACACGTCAACACTCAGGGTGGCTACCTTCACTCTCACCCTCTCATGTATCCCACCGGATCCAAGCAGCAGCAAATCACCCTCTACCCCCACAAGGATGACAACAACCTCTGGCTTCTCGAAAATCAGACCCAGCCTCTCGGTGCTGACGGTCAGCCCATCAACGGAACCAACGCATGGTACAACCTCCCCGATACCCCCTACATCGAGAACGGTGCCATCATTCGTCTTTACCACTCTCCCACCCACCGCCGTCTTCACTCCCACGATGTCCGCCCTCCCGTTACCGAGGCCGAGTGGCAGAATGAAGTTTCCGCCTATGGATATGATGGCTTTGATGGAGATGCCAATGACTTTTTCCGCGTTGAAATCGTGAAGAAGCAGTCCAAGTCGGGCATCGCTCAGAAGCGTCTTCGCACCATTGACACCAAGTTCAGACTTATTCACGTCATGACCGGATGCGTGCTCTTCTCCCACAAGGTCAAGCTTCCCGATTGGGCTTCTGAGCAGCAAGAGGTGACCTGCGCCCGCGGCGGTACTCTTCCCAACAGCGTCTGGTACATTGAGTACAACGAGCACCCCAAGCTTGGCCCTGACGCCGAAAAGGTCAACTATGCCAACCCCGGCTTCCTTGGCAAGTTCTGGGAGCTCCAGAAGGTCATGTGGAAGACGAATGCCGGTCTTGTTGAGTCTCACGCATGGGATTCTCGTCCCGAGTCTTGGCCTATCCTTCGCCGTGGCATCAACTTCTGGGGCAAGCAGCACCGTCAGATTTACCTCATTGGCAACCCCCTCGTCTGGTGGAGTGCCACTGCCGCAGTTGTCATCTACGTCTTGTTTAAGGGTCTGGCTGTCCTCCGGTGGCAGCGCAGCTTCAACGACTACGCCAGCCCCGTCTTCAAGCGCTTCGATTACGAGATTGGTACATCGGTTCTCGGATGGGCTCTTCACTACTTCCCCTTTTACATCATGCAGCGTCAGCTTTTCCTTCACCACTACTTCCCGGCTTTGTACTTTTCTATCATTGCTTTCTGCCAGGTTTACGACTTTGTTGTTGCTCGGATTTCGCTGCTTGGCTTGAAGCAGCACCCTCTCGTCGGCAAGGCCGGCGCTCTCACTTTCCTCATCCTTTCGGGTGTCGTCTTTTATCTTTACTCTCCTCTCGCTTACGGCAATACCTGGACCAAGCCCGAGTGCAAGCGCGTCAAGCTCTTCAACACTTGGGACTGGGATTGCAACACCTTCTTGGATACTGTAAGTGGCACTTCTTCCGTAAACACAATTCCTCAGAGAAAGCTCCCTGAGCGGGCTTAGACAGGCACATAGATATTCAGATACATGAATGATTTGTGATTTAGAATTGTGACTAACATCATAAACAGTATGAGGCATACAGCTCCCTTCCTTCGACATCTGCGGCGGCCGTCCAGACACCTGCCGCCTCAGTCCAAGCTCCCAAGGCTGATGCCCCTGTAGGCAGCGAGAAGGCTCAAGCGCCTATCGTAGATGAGAAGAAGGCTGATGTCTCAGGAGCACCTGTTGCCCCTGACCAACCCATTGTTCACACCGAGGAGCGTGTTGAGTACAGGGACCAAGACGGTAACCTCCTTGATGAGGAGCAGGTCAAGGCTCTCGAGGGCAAGGTTGAGTTCAAGACTCGCTATGAAACCCGCACTCGCGTCATTGATGCCGACGGCAATGAGATCGTCCCCCCTGTAGCCCAGGAGGTCCCGGTTGCCCCCCCTCATCCTGATGTTGAGGGTGTCGATCGCGAGACTCCCAAGCTCGTCGCCGACGACTCGATTCCCGCCGCCGAGAAGAGTGTTGAGGGCCAAAAGGAGGCTGAGGAGAAGGTTCCCAAGCCAGCAAGCGAGGGCAATGAGGCCACCAAGAAGGATGAGCTGTGAGTAGGGGCAGTTGGATGAGGAGTGGGATGCAAAATTCCACGCCGCTACCTCAACGATCCTCAGCAATCTTCACCTCAATCACCTACCGAGCAAAAAGCATCTCTCATCATCATTTTGTACCACCACCACATGCCCGTTCAAATCAGGGTATTTAATGACAGGAAGCAAAGCGAATAAAAATAAATCCGCACACGCACAAGAATCATTTTTTGGGGGAACGGGATGGGCGAAGGAAGGGGGTTTAGAGAGGAGTCGCGGAAATGGTTCAAAATGGGATTTCTCTCTTGGGATTTTGGGAGATGGGGAAATGACGGGAGGAGTTGTCTCTTTGTTTTCTTCTTCTTCTGCGACTATTTCCTTGCATCTTGTTAGGGGCGTGTGATCTCTGTTGATCTGTGTTTCTTTTTATTGTTGTGGTTGAATGTGTGTGGTCAAAACACAAAAAAAAAGATGCATTTGCGAGGGGAAGAAGTTTGATGATGATGAGAGGAGTTCTCGCTATTACAAACCAACTGTCTAGTCTACACACACCTAGAATACTTATTTCCTTGCCTCGTTTTTTGAAATCAATTTTTTTTTCTTAATCATATTTTACGTGACTTAGATGTGCCAGTATCTGAGTGGTATACACTCCCAACCGTCAACCTTCACTACCTTAACTTTAACCCAAGATGCATATATCTGAGCCCCAAAGACCGCATGAGAACTCGAGAAACAAGAGGGAGAAAATGATGCCAAGGCCCCAACTATTGTTACAAACCGTTTCGGACTGAAGAAGTGTAAAAGGGATAGAAAAGGAACCCAGTTGTAACAAAAATGAGGAATATTCCCGGCCTCGTTCATTTTGAGAAAACAAAAGGTTTAAAAAGTGTTGATTATAAATCCTAACCTAGTCTAGCTTGATTCAGGAAGACAGATACAAATGATTGTGAGTTTATTTATTGGAACTCTTGGTGTAGGACAGGAGAAAATGAAAAATATATTGTTATTGGGTTTATTTGTATATGTGTAGTGAGGAGACGAGTAAAAAGAGTTTCTGAAGACTGCATATTGAAAGGCCAGGCAAGCTTTAATTCTAGCAAAAGCCTTCAATAAGAAGAGAGAGAGAGAGAGAGAGAGAGAGAGAGAGAGAGAGAGAGAGAGAGAGAGAGAGAGAGAGAGAGAGAGAGAGAGAGAGAGAGAGAGAGAGAG
>MU865477.1:0-48743 GCA_033297215.1 Podospora fimiseda | reverse complement strand
TATATTTTTTTAGAGAGAGAGAGAGATAGAGAGAGAGAGAGAGAGAGAGAGAGATAGAGAGAGAGAGAGAGAGAGAGAGAGAGAGAGAGAGAGAGAGAGAGAGAGAGAGAGAGAGGACTATGGAGTTGGAAGAGCGTCATACAGCAAAGCAAAAGTGATATCAGTATTTTTAATATTTTTATTTTATTTTATGTATTCTTGATTCATTTAGAGCAGGGATCCCTTTTTTCTTTTCTTTTTTGCTTTTTTCCTCTCGTCTTTTCTCATTCCCAAATCCACCTATTTAATGCCCACTCTTGAATTGTATTATGCTTTGGTTTTTTCCCCTTGTGATCATTATCGAGTTATGCAAAAAAAAATTAAAAAATTCGGCATGTCATCCCTTCGTTTTGCATCGCCATCTCTCGTCCTTTGCCTCGGGGCTGTTGAGGCTGGCTGAGTGAGTAGTGGTGTGGGTTTTTTGTTCTCTGAATATATACATGATTGATCATTCATCATCCAATCCAAAATCACTTGGGGGAATGAATAATCATCAACCTCTTTCTTTCTCTCTTTTCTCTCTATCCCCGAATGACCCAAAAAAAAAAAACGCCCCAATGAAGACCGCCTTCCCTCTCCCAAAAATCATGCTCCTTAATATTGATTCCCAAAACTTTGTTCATGAATGATAATAACAAAAAAAGAATACAGCAGAGTAGAGCAATCCCTTTTTCACAACCCTATCTTTTTTACGCGGAGCATTTTCCCCGCCCTTCTATAAAATAATCTTTGATAAAACTCATTTCTTTTGCTGGTGATTCTTATGGCGGTGTTCGTGAATAACAGTAAATGGCGACCGAACCCTTTCGGTCTTTTTATTCGACTGCTTGCCATAAATCTGAGGGGAGTCGTTTGAGTTGATTTTTGTCGAATTTGTCGGGAGAGAGTGTAAGGGGCATTAATTCTTTCTTTCTTTCTTTCTTCTTCTGTTCGTACAAAATAGTATGTTATACAGATGCCAGAGGGCTTCCAAGCCATTCCGACAAGCGACGTTTTTTCTCGGTTTGTCCAAGAGTTCGTTGATTTTCATCAGCAACGACCCCCCCCCCCCCCCCGATTTCATTATGATCCCATTTCTCATAGCAGATTGATATAATGAAAAATCATCATTCATCATGCTGGCACCGGTGCAGGATCTGAAGGCTGCAACAACCTCAAAATACCCTCATACATACCAAACATGATGGCCGAACTAGGCACCGTCCTCAACAAATGAGGAGTCATGCCTCCGTATAACCCAATCATTCCCTCTTGTTTCCAAACGAGCTTGAAGCACTGAACCAAGCCCGTATACTTTGGCCTTCCATCCGCCATTGGCGCTTGACGAAGTCTTGTTCGCGCGACCTCATGAGGATAGGCCAAAATAGCCGCAATCAGCTTTGCGCCGCCCGCCGCGGTCGACTTGCCCATCCAGCTGACCGTATGATCCCACCACGTCCTTTCCATGCCGCTGGCGACGAGTTTCTCCTCTCTGTGCTCCAAAGCCTGTTTCATCCGTTCGTAGAGAACCCATTGTAAGGTTGATTCCGCGACGCCCAGATAGCTAGCGCTCATGCCTTTATACAAACCCGCGATGCCCTCGTTGCGCATAATCTGTTTTATGCAGTCCCAGCTGTTCTTGTACTGTCGGAGCTGAGCCGAGCCGCCCTTTTCGGCCGCGTGGTTCTTATCTAGCTGAAGCCGAGTCTTGATCATCCAGATTGGATTTGTCGCGGTGCTTGTTGCCACGCCGGCCAAAACGCCTGATCCCAAGTGTATCCAGGTTGAGTCCCTGCCGTGGTTTAAGTCGGTAAGAAGCTTTTTGCTGTTTCCGTATACGAAAAAGTTGATTGAGCGGGCAGGGATCACGCCGATTAGATTTGGACCGAGACCTTTGAAGAGGGCGCGGGGACCTTCGACGCGGTAAACTGCACTGAGGATTGCGAGGGTCTCGTTTAAATGATATATGCCGGCGCGAAGGGGGTTCATTGATGTGGCTCCGGCGAGTGAGGCTCGCGACGCTTTGAGCTGGGCTTGGTAGAAATCGGACTGAAGACGGGTTTTTAGAACGTCTAGAGGAGCGGTAAGTGTCGCAGCTGTCATTCCGCCAACACTTGAGAAAAGTCAGTTTGGATAAGACAATTTCTGGGAAGGGGAGAAACACTCACGCGCCTGCGACAAAGTGTGCCCATGGTTTTACGGCGGGCTTTGGGGCTGCTGCTTTGTCGCCTTTCATAACTGGAACTGGTGTCTGGTCGCCCTTCTCTCGCGACGACTGCATGAGTGAAACATGAACAGTTTTGTCATTTCCGCCTGAGAGTGATTGAGTGGCTGGAATGGATGCCATATTTTTTTCTTTGGAGGAGGAGGGGCAACCACACAGGTGTGGGAAAAAAATAATTTTAAAAAATTTGGGTGGTGCCGAAAAAGCCCTTTTTCTTTTAGGTTTAAAAAGGCTTATTGTTATTCTCTCTGCAGCGCCATTCAGAAAGAGAAATCTACCAGGTATAAGCAGCAGTTCAGCAGTTTTTGTATGTGGCGGAATGGGCAGTGGTGGTGATGATGGACCAAGATCGGAAAGTCAAGTTGGTCGCAAAAGTCAAAGGAAATACAATGAAATTCATTATCGCGATAAGAACGGTGTTCTAGCGGCGAAAAAAAAGATTATGTGGGGTACGAACGAATGCATGCATGGATGCATGAATTCAAATGAATTTTTTGTTGACGCGTTCGGTCGGGTCTGACTGAGTGGATGACGGTTTATCCTCGGCATAAAAAACCGACGTCATTTGAGCAAGCTGAGAATTTTTGGATTTCTTTTTCTTGGCAACGGCTGAAGATTGTGGAGATTTCGGTTTCCCGGTCACAGTGTATCGTGTTTACTTTGCAAAAGGGGAAGTTAGCTATGATCACCATCGCCATCGTTATCACAAAAAATCACTGGAGACAAAAAAGATTGATTCCCAAATGGGTTTCATTTTCTATATAAGGGGATATGCCCCAATCGATCAAAAGGTTTAAATGACCATCCTACCTAAAGGATGGTATTTTTTTTTGTGATGTTTTTGTGTTTTTTTTCCTTCCCCCCAAAAATTAAAATAAAAATCGTTTCCCATTCCTATTGTGCAAAAATAGAAAAAAACTCCCCTTCTCCAGATCCCAATTTCCCAGATCTCATTTCCCATCATGATGATCATCAAATCCATTTTTCCCACCCATCCATTGATCCCATCCATCCTTGCAAACCATTCGCGGCATGCAAATAAAACCCATCCCATCCTCCGCGGCGAAAAAAAAAAGAAAAAAAAACCGTGAAGGGAAATTTTGTTCTGACAGGTAATGAGAAAGCTAAAAAAAATCTTTTTCATGTTTCCCCCATCAAGAACTTGTCAAGCCAAATCATTCATCTTACTCGTTATGCTTCCCTGATTCAATAAAGAACTGGGCCTGCAGAACAAACCAGATTATGATTTGATATAAAAAAGGAAATTGACTGTTAAAAAAAAGGGCGTTTTTGTCTTCTCTCTCTGTGTGTGTGTGTGTGCTCTAAGCCTCCAAAAGGTGGAAACATACATACAGGAAAAGGATCATTTTTCCTCTTGTATGAACACTCCCTTCTGACGATTATGGAGTTTACAACGTATGAAACAAATTTGTCTTTTGGTTTGGTTTTCCCTTCAGAAAATGAACTGCCATATGTTTCTCCGTGTATTCTGCTGCTGTTGCAAAGCCGAAAAAAAAAACTGAAAGAGATAGGGAAGAAGAAAAAAAAGGCAAATCGTTGAACGCGGAAAACTCTGGAAAAAAAGAAATCGATAAACCGAAAGATAGAAAAAGAAACTGTTCCCCCGATGATTAATGATGATCCTATCATAGTCCTTTGTCCTGTCTTGAACGCAAAAACGAATAGATAGAAAAGAGACCAGGGTCCAACTCTCAATTGTGCAGAAAGTCGTGTACGCGAAAAGAGAGCAGTAAAAAAACAAACAAGAAAAGTTGCTTTGTTGTCGATAGAATGATCTTTGCTGCGGGTTGATTGTTTTTTTCTTTCTTGATATCAGTTCGTCCAAAATGATTTCTCTCTTCGTCCAGATATGTTGCAAGAATCAGGTTCACTACGTCTGATTTAGCTGCGGGTTGTGTCTGTTGTTCGAGTTTGATGGAGAGATGCAAATTAAATTGCTCAACATTCCATCAAACTCGAAAAAGCGCAAGAGTAAGATTCACTGCTCCTTCTCCTCAGACTCAGGAAGAGCCTCGGGATTGGTGCTTCTCTTCAGCACTCGAGTAAAACCCCGATGAATTGCTCCAACCTCTCTCAAGTAAAGGTCTTTGAGTGACATCTGATCCAGCGCAGGACCCTCAGGTAAATTTATTTCCACCCAAAGGTAACCGAAATAATCAGTTGTGTGACGAGCCTTGAGGTAAATCTCCGCCTGTTCCTTCTCTGGACGATCGGCGATCTGCTCAGAGGATTGCTGGCGGATGAAGGCAATGTACCAGTCGAGTAAATCCATGGGCATCTTGTTGGGACGTGGACAAATAGTGTGCAGATGCCTCCACTCGTACGCGAAAAAAGGTTGATTAAAGGTGGCACACTCAGGCTGAGTCAGACCGGCAATGTGCGCGATGTTGTCCTTTTGAAGAGCGGAGAATCCGGGGCAAATCATAGCGGCTTTAACCAAGCGCTTGAATAACTGCTCGTTCAAGTTGGCGTGCACCTCTTGCTGATGTCGCACGCGTTGCCGGTCCTCGTAAAAATTACAGGATGGATGATTGTAAGGCCCGTAGATTTCCCGCTTTATCTGCTGAACTTTTGCCAGGTCGATCTTCTCCTTGAGCATGGTAACCAACTTCTCAGTCGCGTCGTAAATCTGGTAACGCTGAGCGACAGTGATGTTCTCAGACCTGTACCACGGCAACTTCTTGATGGTTGAGATCAAACACTCAAAAGGACGCTGAGGCACATTATGGCTAAATGGAGCCTGTGTTGAAACGAATCAGTAAATCAAACTAATCACAAGGATTGAAATGCTCAAGTAACTTACGCGAGTCGGCACTTCGGCGTGCTTCACCAACATTGCCATCTCATCCATCGTCATAAAGCCTCTGAAGCGTTCATGGTCCCAGCCATCGGGACCAACCTCCTTGATCTGAGGCACAGAGCCAAGCCAATCAACCCCCTTTGCATGAGGGAAAAGCGCCTTCATCAACTCGGTCTGATCCGAGATCTTGAGCGTAACAACTCGGTTCCCCAACCTGGGAGGTCTACCCTTCTCTGAGTTCTTGATCAGACGCTCAATGCACTTGGATGCGTCCTCAGATGTCATGAACTCCACAAAGACGTCTTCCGTCTTTGACGAAGTGCGCTCCATGATAATGTGAACCGGCTCATGAACGTCATTCAAAATCCTCGAGTTCTTGCCAATCAACGCAATGACTTCCGCGCGATTCACATCGAATGGGATCTAAAACAGAAAAAAGAAAAGAAAAAAAAAGGGATTAGTCTCGACTCATGCAAAAAGAAAAGGAAATGGGGGCCACTACTTACATTTGAGATCTTCAAAACTCCCCAGCTGCTGGAATGGGCCTGTGAGCAGCTCTCGATGAAAGGGAAATACTTGTTATCGAGAACCTTCTCGAGACTGGGCAAAGCAGTTCCACACTCCGTCAGCTCACGAAGTAACTTGGAGCTTTCAGGCCTCCGAGAAAAGAAATCTGGCTTGGGCAGGATGGAAGGCCTAACACCTGGAACAGCAAGACCGCCGTCCGTGCTCGATCTCCAACTGACAAGGCTATCTTCGAAGCCTGACTTCACCACAGTCGACGACATGAACGGGTCTCCGGTCGACTCAATGGTGTTCGACCTGGGCCGAGACAACGTGAACACAGGTGGAGGCAACAGCTGTGCAGGGGGAGGGGGAGCGCGATACGCGAAATCCCTAGGCACAGTTTGGTTGTACTGGGACGACGGGAGGGGCCAAGGACCGGGAGTATGGGCGATCTGAGGCTGTTGCTGCTGCTGCTGCTGCTGCATGGGCATATGACTAGGGGTCCCTTGTGGCACCCAGGCCTCGGCGGGAGCCTGGTGATAGGTAGGGGTGGGTGTGATACCAGCTATCTCAATGTCAGTTTCCTTGTTCCATGTCATGAATCAGGATAGGGTGTTGTTGAACTTACCATAGCCTGTCTGGGTCGTGGCAGCTTGTTGAGCCTGGCGATTCCTCCAGTTGCTGCTCACATATGCCGCGTTGTTGGCGGCACGGCGACGGGTGAAATTGTTGAGCACCCTGTTTGTGGTAGTGCTCACAATGAGAGGAGCAGGGCCATTGTCACTGGTGGGAGCGGCATTGGTAGGAGCCGACGTGATGGGGTTCTTGTCGGCCTCCTTGCTGCCATCAGCAGCAGAGGTAGAGTCGTTCTTGTTCATTTTGATGTGATGTTGAACAAGCGACTTGGTTAAGTGGTAAGATGATTTAGATGAATAGCTGATGCTATCGTTAGCTTTGGTTTGAAGTCGTCACGATAAAAGGGAGGATGGATGGATGTATGAGCGACCAAGTCGGGTCGGTAGCGACTTGAAAAGTTGAGGATGGAAGGAAGAGGAAGAGAGGGAGGAGAGGAAGAGAGGGAGGAGAGGAAGAGAGGGAGGAGAGGAAGAGAGGGAGGAGAGGAAGAGAGGAAGAGAGGTAAAGTGCTTGTCAGGACAACAATAGGAATTGCTGCAGACCGGTGAGGCGATAAGGGAGTGGATGATAAGACAAACCAATTGTTCAAGGAAGGAACGCTTTTTGGGAGAGAGAAAAGATGAGACGAACGACTTGGAGGTGGAGTAGCAAGCAAGCTCTTTTTATCGAGCGACTTGCTCATGGAAATGTCGGTGTTGAGGAGAGGGAAGAGCAGGAAGAAGATGAAATGCCTTTCTCGAGTACCAGCAGGGACTCGAAGAAATAATCGACTTGTGACAGTGTAGAGGAAGGGAAGTCGGGTATGAGAAGGGATTGATGATGACGACGATGAAGATGAAAAAAGAGAGAGATGGGAAAAAATAAATACCTTTGAGCTTCCTCGGATGTAGCCCTGCTTCCCACACTCGAGTACGAATGTAGAAGCAGTGGATGTTGTTGTTTAAAACGCAGAAACAAAGCTATGAGAATGGTTGGTTGTTGGTGTAAAAGGTTGAAAGAGGGAGGAAGAGAGAGAGGGAGTCGAAAACACCTTAAATACGCAGGAAACGGAGGCGGGTCCTCGAGGAGGGAGAGCAGGCCCGCTTTTAAGCTATTGTCTCGACAACCTCAATGGACTTCTGCTGCATTCAATGGGCTTCCAGTGCAGTGAATAGGTGCTCCACGAGGGATCTATACCAGAAGAATAGGAAGGAGCTACATTTCCATTCAACCACTTACACAATGCATTAAAGATGGGATAAACCAAACGCCCCCACGAGCCTGCGGTCCAGACCCTCGCAGACCATCAAGGTTGTGAATACCCTTGCTATTACGGGGCCATAGATGCCCTCATATACCTCAATAAACCGACCTCAGCGGAGCGTTTGTATTGTCTTTCAACCTACTACGGAAAGAACCTGGTCAACAATACCAATTCTTATCCCTCGGGACCCGCTGAAGCATTGATGACATACCTCAAACACAATTAGGGATAAATATAATCTCTCTTGCGGCCAAATAGAGAGCAAACTGTCTTCTTTTATGTAAGAGAAAGGGAAAGAGCAACTCAGAGAGACCGGATGAGACGAGAACCAGCAGATCAAAGCCGCTTTGCAGCCGCCGAGACTGCAGCAGAAAACGGAATCTCCCAGAAGAAATGAAACTTCAGATGGTTTTCTCGGCGGTAATTGCGAGAAGACCAGACCAAATACATTTAACTCCCTCGAGAACAAGAGCCCCCCCCGTGGATCAGACTACTCGATACGATAAAAGCTATTGAGCACAAAGATCCTTTGGATACTCGACTGACTCGAAGATCAAGAAACCAAACAGGGAAAGGGAAATAATCCCAGAGAAGAACAAAACACAAAAGAGAAGAAAACACCCCATCAGTACAAAACCTCATCTATGCCCCCATCTTGATAATCTCCAAAAAAAAAAAAACAGTATGCCAAAAAGGTGTTCATCAGGGGCATCCAGGGGTTCGTTTACTTCTCCTGAGTTTCGCAGGAGCGCCGAGATTGTTTACTTTGACGCAGAACTCGGGTACAAGGCGGGTCTCCCTAGATGTTTCGTTTACTTCTGAGTCATGCATGAGTGCCGAGATAGTTTATTTCAACGACAGAGTAGGGTGTGAGCGGGTCTGAGGAGCGCCCTGATAGTTTATTTCGACGACGAAGTTGCGTGCAAGCGGGTCTCCCTCGATGAATATAGCAAGAAAACCCTCAAGCCTGCCGAAACTTGTGCGAAAAAGCGGACGACAGCCTGTCAATCAGGCCGACGGGTCCATTCTTCCGGGGAAACCTAGATAGATAGTTGGTAATCCCTTCAGAAATTCTCGAGATGTCTCGGACAGAGAGAATGTAGTGATGTTCAATATATATAGAAGCGGGTCCTTGAACTGAACCCAGAAGTTGACGATGACTACACTACAAGAAGTGTCCGCTCTTTTCCAGACGCGGGTCCAAGGGGACCATCTCAGTCCAGCCTATTACAACAACGATGTCAATCACAACGTGATGGATAAGGCAACGAAAAAATAGGTGTGGCTCGGAGTCTCACAAAGATGTGATGATGGTGACAAAAAGCTTTTATTCATATACCAGTACTGAGGATCGCCTGAAATATCTTGAGCCTCCCGCCAAAAAAGAAAACGCCCAGCCGTGATGCTTCGAAACCCACCCAAGGAAAACTGTCTCTTAATCGAACTGTAAAGCGTGTCAGATACTTGATGGAAGAAAAGAGACTCAGGGTAGACGTACAGGGGTAAGGAAAGACTCGGCTACAAAACGAGCCCTTGCGTTCAACTATCGACAATCGTTAGCATAAGCTCCAGACATTCGAGAGGCAAACAATGTCATACAAATAGCTTCATCTCTGAAATCTCCTTGTCCACCTCCTCCATAAATTCAATAATAAAGTCAACCAGCTTATTCTTGAGCATCTCCTCAGTGTGGAAGTTGGTGATCAAGAATGAAATGTCATAACCCTTGATGGGCTTTCTCCGTAGAATAAAGAAAGACTCGGCGCGTTGTGTCAAGAATCTGGTAAACTTGTGGACAAGAATGTGCTCGATTTCGTCCGCCTGCTTGATCTTGATGCTGATGCGTATGCTGTTGATGCTGGGTTCGATGAGCACGCGCTCGTTCTCGTTGCGCGCAATCGTCAGGGGCGTCAGGAGCACTTCGGGAGATGTTCTCGCTTCAACTTCGGGGACATTGTGTCTTTCGGCCGTTTGGGATGCAAAGTTGGAGAGACAGAGAGCGGCTGTCAAACTGCTGCGGACAGCTTGGAGGTATGGACGAAGTGATTGTGACTGTGAGAACAAGGGGGGAACAGCGGTCAGGGGGTGATCATTTTAACGGGAGGGGATGGTTTGTACCATTGTGATTTTATGTGTGATTTTTCTTGTTTGAGGACGAAAGGGGCGCCTCTGAAAAATTCAACAATATCCGTCGTTATCGTCGTCGTCGCTTTCAAGAAATGATGCAGATGGTGGTGGTGGTGATGATGGTTCCAGGCTCGGGTATCCTTGGCAATTGGTCCCCAGGTCGTCAGCTCCAAAGCAGTTGCAGCTTCCTGGTGGCTTGGAGCTGTCGTCGTCAAGTGGGCAATGCGGGGCATAGGCGGGTACCTGGCTCCTTGGCTTTGAACTTGGATCCCACATATGACTGATTACATAATCCGGCGTGCCTGACAGCTGGGAATCTTTTGCACGGTACCTCGAGTGATCCTTGTCAGTGAGTGCCAGTGATGCGGGGTGGCGCGCGCTCACGTTGCTTTCTGTTGCCTTCCACAACCAGTTCCACCAAACAGCAAGCTGCAGTGACTGACCGTCTGACGAGGCCCAAGGTTGCCTGTATTTCATACTTTTGGGACTTTTCAAGTTCCCTTTGCTTTTGATTTTATCCCCAAAACCATTCCTTCACAAGATAGCCACACCCAAAATGGCAACCGTCAAAGGTACACACATCGCAATCCCCAACAAGCTTCCGATTCTCAGCATACTAACAAATAACAGTGGTGGTTAAACACCAGGGTAAAAAGTATGATGTCGACGTTGACACTTCCTCGACCGGCGATGTCTTCAAATACCAACTCTACAGCCTTACCGGCGTCGAACCCGATCGCCAAAAAGTCATCGTCAAGGGTAGTCAGGTGAAGGATGACACCGACCTGAGCAAGCTGGGTCTTAAGGATGGCCAGGCAATCATGATGTTGGGAACCCCCGGAGACAGCGGTGATGTTATTGCCCGGCCAAAAGAAAAGGTCAAGTTTTTGGAGGACATGACCGAGGCCGAAGCTGCTCAACAGGTTGGAGCTGTTCCTCCCGGGCTTATCAACCTCGGAAACACCTGCTACCTCAACTCGACTCTCCAAGCACTTCGTTCCATCCCCGAGCTCCAAGATGCCCTCGGCCAACATCAAGACAACGCGGCTACCGACATCACCGTAGAGCTTCGGAAGCTCTTCAGGGCCATGTCCAAGACCCAGGAGAGCTCCCCTCCCTTTGGCTTCCTTGAGGCCCTTCGCCACACCTTCCCGCAGTTCGCCGAGAAATCCAAGAAGGGTCCAGGCTATGCGCAGCAGGATGCAGAGGAGGCATGGTCCCAGATTGTCTCTCAACTGAAGCATAAGCTGCATCTGAAGGACAACGAGGGTGTCGACACCTCGTTTGTCGACAAGTACATGGCCGGCGAGTTCACCACATCGCTCGAATGCGATGACCCTGCCGCAAAGGAGGCTGGCGAAGAGGCAACAACAGGCAAGGAGTCTTTTCTCAAACTCAACTGCCACATTGACGGTCAGACTGCCCATTTGAGGGACGGCATCGTCAACGGCCTCAAAGAAAAAATCGAGAAGAGGTCCGAGGTTCTGGGCTCCAACACAACCTACACCAAGACCTCCAAGATTTCTCGGTTACCCAAGTATCTCACGGTCCACTTTGTCCGCTTCTTTTGGAAGCGCGATGTGCAGAAAAAGGCAAAGATTATGCGCAAGGTTTCCTTCCCTCAGGAGCTTGATGCCGTTGAGTTCTGCACTGATGAGCTCAGGAAGGCTCTCATCCCCGTCCGTGACAAGGTTCGCGAGGTGCGGAAGGAAGAGGAGGACATCGAGCGCGCCCGCAAGCGCCGCAAGAGAAACCCGGCCGATGATGAGCCTGCCGAGTCGTCCAAGAAGAAGAAGACTGAGAAGAAGACTGAGAATAAACCTGCCACTTCTGCCGATGGCGATGTCGAGATGGGCGAGACTTTCAAGACTGATGCTGAGTTTGAGGCCGAAAAGGACGCCTCGCTTCTCGCAGCCAAGAAGGAACTTAACTCTTTGATTGACCCTGCTCTTCGCGACGATGACGGCGCCAACCAGTCTGGCATCTACGAGCTTCGCGGCGTGGTTACTCACCAGGGCGCTAGCGCCGACAGTGGTCACTACACTGCTTATGTCAAGAAGACTGGCGACAAGGATCCCGTCACCGGAAAGGTCGGTCCTGAGGATGGAAAGTGGTGGTGGTTCAACGATGACAAAGTTACTGAGGTGACCTCGGACAAGATTGATGCTCTTGCCGGTGGTGGAGAGTCTCACTCTGCTCTTATTCTTTTGTACAAGGCTATTCCCCTGCCTACCGCCGAGGGAGTTGATAAGTAAATCAAGGTCAAGATTGACAATCGAAGCCGGGGATGAATAATATTGGCTTGGCTTCAGGGAGGATTCTGCAAAGTGTGATGACTTCTTTTTTTCATTTAGTCAGGGCATAACGCATGGGTATGGACAAACTGATAGGAAATCGGCATGAATGATTGATGACTGATTTGTGAATTCGGGACACGCAAAAGGGAAATTATAAATATGTATCTGTTGTAGCGAATGAATATGTTTTTCTGCGCGTAATAACTCTGGATTGAATGTGAGACTTCTGTAATCATTATGCGTTTGATGTATACTTGGATATCTAGTGTCTTTTAATGCCAGATATCTATGTATTCTTTCAAGTTCTTTGCCGTGGTTCTTAAGATAGTGATGTTTTGTCTTTTAAACAAACTCGAGTACTGGAATCGATTCTTTGAGGAAACGGGTTTTCTTGTAGTGATTTTTTTTTTTGCAGCTATTGAGCAGGAAAATATAAACTTTTGGTCGAGCGTAAATATGACTTGGAAGTGTATATCAGAGATACATCTTGGTATTTTTTTCTGTCGATGTTTCTAATCTTGAATCAAGAATTTCCATGTACATACTATACACACTGCTTTGACACAATTGACGATAATTGATGCCGGATATAGATCCTCGGAGGATTCGTTATTGTTGTTCTGGAGATAGGGGATTATAACCATCCTTTTTTTCTTTTTAAATAAAAACTCGAATATACTGGAATTTCGGTTCTTTTTTTTTTTTTTTTTTTTTTTGGGGGGGGGGGGGAAGCTCCTTGTTGCTAATGATTTTTTTTTGTGTGGATAGTATTGAGATGAGATGAGATGCTATGCTATGTAAGGTAAGGTATTTTCTGTGTCAAAGTAACTGCCGTTTTCCAACTTTTCAAGACTCGAGAAGTGCATACCCTATTCCTATCACGGGCGTGATGGGAGTGTCAACCTATTGATGGGGTTTGATATTTGTGGTTGCGCGAGGAGCGCACCAGAGAGGCCCACAGCTGCAGAGGATAAACCCAGCAGCTGTGGGGCAGACTAACCCTAACCCTTATACATACATGATGTCACGGTGTGCCCGTGACAATTCCTCAATGTTTGAAGGGGAATTATATATGCTGTCCACTTTGTTTTTTTTTTCTGATGAAGAAATAATTTGGATATATATTTTGGATTAAAATATGCAGTTCGACTTTAATACCAGATAGATGTTTTAATAATGAAATAAGATATTTTTCTCCGGTATTCCTCTGGGATGTTTTTAAAACCAAAAAATAAATAAAAATGAATATGCTTTTTTTTTTTTTTTCTGAGTGGGTTTGTTTCGTGAGATAAGTCATTCATGTTTGTGTATTTCAAGAGAATATTCGACTTCTTGAAAGCCATGGAGGGTCATCCATTATATGTATCAGACATGTATTGAGCTCATATTAGTCTGAATATAAAAATAAAATTACTGCAATGTTTTCAATCAAATATAAATTTTAATAAAAACTTTATAAAATCTACTGCTTGATTAAGCTTTATTGGTTTTTGTTTTGGGGTATAAATTTCGAATGGATTGCTAAAATTTAAGTTTGAGTAGAAGCAGCAGCAGCATCTATCCTCTTTCTAATCTCCCCAATCTTTGACTCCAACTCATTCTTTTGTTTGAGCAGCTCTGATTTTCTTGATTCGAGCATGTAGATTCTTTCGTCTATTGTTGCTTGTTGAACTTTTTGTTTTTCCTTTTTACTCAAAAAGTCAATATATATGTTGCAGCAGTCAAGGATGGTGAGTGAAGGGAATAAAAACATACAGTCTTCCATTCCTGTTGAGTTTTAAGACCCGCTCCGTAAAATGTGCCCGTTATTGTACAGGCTGCAAAGATTGCTGTGTAGAGGAGGGCTTTGAATTTGAATTTTGGGTTAGAGACAGCTGGTGGTGGTGGGACGGGTTGACGCCGTCGGTTCATTTTGTTATGAGGGTTGAGTTTGTTGTGGTCAGTACCAATGAGATCTCCAAATTCCTGTAGAGATTTGTTGTTTTTGGCAGGGTTTATTCTGTATTTTGAGGTGTGTTGTCGGTGAAGGTGGTGTTGATGATGATGTTGTTGTTGTTGATGATGAGGTTGACCTTCGATGAACAAGAAGGTTATTTGGTGGAGGGGTTCGGGTTGGATAAGGTGTTAACTCGTAGACTTCTATGGTTGATGATTTTGCCGTGTTTGACCATTTGGTGGTCAAAAACTCTAACAGCGGGTCCTTTTGCCGTTCGTCCACCAGTGACAGGGGTTTTTCTCCCGCTGTGGAGGAGGACATTGACCTTAGTAATCGCCCTGCGTTGTGCATTTTGAGGGACCAAAAACATAAAACTAAAAATAAACTTATTTTAGAAAAGAAAAATCAAATGTTTGTTCACAGCATGGGATTCGACTATATTTTATGTATTAGGGTAAAAAAATAAAACAGACCATGTGAAACTAACATGTGGTGTGTCATGGTCTCCTCTTTCGGCCTGCGCATATGACCAATTGTTACTGGATCGTCGGGCGGGAAAAAGGCTTGGAAAAGGGAGGTGGCCCGGTGGGAAAAAGTGAATGTGAATTGCTTGGTTGGATGATGAATTGCCCCCGCGCTGCTGATGCTGAATGCAAGTCAATGAGATAAGCGACACTCCCTTTCCCGTCGCCGCCTTTGGCAATGGGGAAGGTGGTGCAACTTCACCACCCTTCTTCACCTACCTTTTACTTTTTAGCATCAAAAAATAGTTTACTTTTAGAAAAAAGTAAGTCTTATGTTTCCCGGCCCGATGGAATGGCCCAACTGACACTAAAGGAATGTCCAAGAAAATGGCAACCCCACGAGTATTCATCATCCGGCACGGCGAAACAGAATGGTCTCTAAACGGGCGCCACACCGGGTCAACAGACATTCCGTTGACTGCCAACGGGGAGAAACGGGTCAAATCCACCGGAAAGGCCCTCGTTGGAAATGATCGTCTTATTGTTCCTGGAAAGCTTGCTCATATGTAAGCAATTACATTTTGATCTTTTATAAATGATAAATACTAACCCTCTGTATAGCTACGTATCTCCCCGTAAACGTGCCCAACGCACTCTTGAACTCCTCAACATTGTCGATAAAGACAGTCTTCCCTGGGGAAATCACGGGCAATGTGAACCAAAGCCAGGGTTTGCTTGCGCTGCTAAAGTCCAAATCACTGAGGATATCCGCGAATGGTATGTATTTTTGTGTTTTTATCGCTGCTGAATCAAGTTAATGTCAGCGAACAGGGACTACGGGGACTACGAAGGCATAACCAGCCCTGAAATCCGCGAACTCCGAAAAAACCAAGGTCTTGATGATCATTGGGATATCTGGAGAGATGGTTGTCCTGGCGGAGAGTATGTCAACAAACTGCACACTTCATTTTCCAAAGACTAACCGATGATTTTGATGATGAACAGAACTCCACACGACATCAAGAATCGTTTAGATCGACTCATCGAGGATATTCGCCAGAGATGGCATTCTCCTGCGATGGATGGGTCTCGCGATGGAGACGTGCTGATCGTCGCCCATGGACACATTCTCCGTGCTTTCGCGCAGCGATGGGCGGGAAAAGAACTCCATGATGGTCCGACCTTTTTACTTGAAGCCGGCGGTGTGGGCACACTTAGGTTTGTTTCCCTGTTTCGTGGTTACAGATTTGCGCTGATCATGCTGTGATAGTTACGAGCACCACAACATCAAGGAGCCTGCGATCCTGCTTGGTGGTGCATTTTATGTTGGACTCGACTGACCTTCGGGAGATGGCAAAATTCCTCTTCATGATTGTAACGACTCGAATTTTTGCTCCTAGGTTTCATTTTTTTCCCCTATGCACCTGCAGACTAGTGGCGCTGTCTCAGATTCTTGTCTCACCTACACACGTACGTACTTGTTAGAACTTTGTAGTAAGTAGTACATATGCAACCTATAAGCTTATTAGTGATTTTTCCTTCCAACATACAATAGGCAAACTACCAACGGCAGATGGGGGGACACAATAACCCACATTTGTTTACTTTTCCCCCTGAATAGTGGATCTTCGCCCCTTTTTAAAAAGAATAACCCATCACCTGCTCAGAACAAGAGAAACAAAATTGAAAAGAAAACGAAACAGAAGATTCTGTGAAAAGTGGTAGGTATTTGGTTCCCTCGATTTCCTATCCCAAAGTAGACACGGCTTGAACTTACTCGGTTTTTTTCCCCTGGCGACAATGCGCCCACAGATGGGCTGGCCGACCAATACAAGGACCAATAATTGCCATGTATGTAATGGTAATGCAAGCAGTGTTGCAACCATCACACACACCCTTCCAAAACCTAGACGGGAGAAACAGAATTATTGGTCTTGGCAGCCACAAACCAGAGAAAGGGTGAAATTGATCTACCCCAAAACCTGTGATATCGAAACAGGCAGATCATCACATCACACATTTCCCCACTCCCATGTACACAGAGAGGCATATTTCGTCCAAGCGTCGTTTTGCTTTGTAAGAAAATCTCCGGCCCATGCAACGAGAATGCATGCATGTACGTGCTGCACGCACATTGGTTGAACCAAGATTGTAGTCTGTAGTTTGCAGTCGTAGTTTTGTAGCAGTGTACTATCCCTTCATTGTCTTTGTGCCGAGCTGTGTTTTATGGGGTAGCACGAAACACAATCTCGATAGGATGCTCGACGAAGAGGGTTCGAGTTCGAGCACGACGCACTGGACTGTTGAGGGATACTCGCTCGAAGTGAATACGTCATCGAGGTTTGCGGGGAAGGGCGAAAAGACTCGATATTTTCAAACGAATAGATTTGAAACGTCTTTGCGAGTGTAAATATATGCGTGTAGGTATTAGTAAGGGAAAACAATTCGGGCTACAAGAGAGACTTACCAACGCGACAACGACTTGTTAGACCATCGCTTTTCGACTCTGCTCCTCTCCCAATTAAGTTGGCAGCAGCGATTTGTAATTCTGAAGTGATCTGGAGTTATCGTTATCTTCTTTAGCTTGTCTGAATACTATCAATCAGTAGTACCCTGAGAGATAGATGAATATCACTTCGATCATATTTTGTTTGTGCGCCCCTATTTCTCAGCCGTTGTTGTTGCCGGGAGACCCGTGCACAACTGGAATTGTGCAGTAGTTCAAGCTCGAGGGATACGGTATCATAATTCGAGCTAGTTCATTCTTGGGGCTACATGCTAAAGACGGAGCAGGAGGAGAAAACGGACTCTAGCTCTGAGTGTATACGTCAGCATTCCGTTCAGAGCTCTGGGTGAAGACATGGCCCGATATCGCGAGCTCTCTGTCCAAGTACCTCTATGTTCTTTTGCCACCCATACTTGTAACTCTACTTTACCCCAACATTGTTAGGTTTGGTTTGTTGGGACGTTTCCTACCAACCACCTCCCCCATCCATGCAGGAGGAGAAGGAGGAGCCATGATGGTTCGCACCCTTAGGCCGGCCATTGGACAGAAGAGGTCTCTCGGACTCTGGTCGATCCTTAAAAGTTAGGCTGAGGGAGGGATCTCTCAAGGATCAAGTGTAGTGGCGTTATGATATCCGAAACTCTGCTCACCGGTTCCTCGTCATCAAGACATTGCCATAGCGCTCCAAAGGTTTTTCCCTCGTGATGGTTGATACCGAATCCGGGTAGGATTCTTCAACACGACACCCAGGCCAGTAAGCTGACACAAGGGCACAACAGACGGGTTCTATGTTTCTCTTGACGCGGTAAAAGTGCCTGATGTAGTAGTTGGTATTTTTTCTTCTTTTTTTTTCTGACTCCCGTCACCCTTGTCTGGAAAAGCGATCGTGATGTGCACTGCCGAGAACATTTACAAGGGAGGCAGGGTTTCAAGCATAAAAGATAAGCGGAACGAATCCTTTTGTTGGACACCAGGGGCGTGCCCGAATAATCGGGTATCTCGGGGAGGTGCTTTTTTTCAAGGAGGAGGGATCGGTCAGGAAAGAACACCGACAACAAGGGAACCTATCACCATGTAAACACTTTGATACTGTATCCCCGTGTACTGTACACTACCTTGGGTTTGAACGGTCTGGGCCGCCCGCCGGCGACGGATCCTGGAAGTCCTAACGCCTCCAATTCCCCCTCATTTGATCCTTTAAATGCATGCTGGGACCGAGATATCCGGGCGACAAGGTTCTCACTCATTCCCGAGCTAAGGTATCCCGTATCAGTTTGGGTATAAAATCAGAAAATTTCATGATTTCATGATTTTTGATTTCATCAAGTTTTCCGGGGAAGGTGTGATTTGCTTCGGACATTAAAATCCCATCGTTTAACTTTTTGGCACCTGCAATCTGCATGACATGGCCAGGCCACTCCAGGCAGCCACGCGAACGAGGGGGAAAGGATCTTTCCAAGAAATTGTTCTCTGTCTGTCGAACATGGCAATGGCAGCACCTGACACTTAACGGCCGGAAACTCCCGTTCAAGCATCATTCCCTAGACCGCTACTTTGGAAAGGAAGGTATCGTGTACTTTTTTTTTTTTTTTAAAAAAAAAAAAAAAAAAACCTGCTCAACAATTACTTCATTTTCCTTTTTGGGTATCAATATGTTGACCTTTTGGTAGACATTTACTTACCTTTTGATTAGAAATGTCCATCTCCATTTACCTTTCCAAATGTCTCCGTGAGGCAAAGCTCTTTTTCTTTCTGTGTTCCCACCCTCTTCTCACATGCACACCCTCTCAGACGGGTACCTGTCATTGTTCAACCATCCCGTCATCATCAACAACAACAAGATCATCACCTGAACAGGTTCCGTTCGGTTCGTCTGACGGTGGTGGCATGTCGGTCGGTCGGTCGGTTTCCTCTCTAGCCCTCTCCTAGCTCCCCTCAGGGCTCGGCCCGGACGGAGACCATGTCACTTGGGTGGTTGTACGGAACACATACACGCGCTTTTGTAAAACGCAAACAAGCAGCAATCAGATACACAAAAAGGGGGTGTGCGAGTATATTCCCCGAATGTTACGAGTCATTTATCTGTCGTGTTATTCGTCTACCAACACACCATTACATCTGCGTTACCGAATGCGGCAGTCGTCGTCGCTTTTGACTGGCGCCAATGCCGGCCTCAACCGAATGCCTATCAAGTCAGAGAGGTACATACAAGTACTTGCACACAAATTGGTTGCCTTGCCGCATTCTCGCTCGCCCTACCAACGGCGCAGCAGAGCGACAATAGCTCATACCAGCTTGTTGGGAAAGAGCGATGGCCCCAGTGAGCATGCCAAGGATATCTTGCCGTGCCGCAGTTTATCAGAAAAAGAAGCGGCCGTGAGGTGAGTGACAAGCGAAAAATCCCGAAAGAGCGGACTGGCCTGGCTCCTCACCGCGGTGTGGCTGCGGTCAAGGGGGAAGCAAGCGGAATTCAACAAATGGCCCGTCAACAATTTGGAAGCGTGCGTGGTGTCCGGACGTTGCGGAATACGAATAAGGCATCTTGTTTGTATCTGCTCAAACTGCAATAGTCTTGCCCCTGAGAGGAGGTCGGTCGCGTAGTCGCAGGCAGTGATACCACACACACACACACATCACACGCACTCATCCCTATCTGCATGGCTGGCTGGCATCTTCATGCATCTGACTTTGGTGTTAGACAGAGAAATGAGGATTATCATTTTGCCAACCCAACCGAGCGGGAGGAGGCGTTCCCAAGCGCTGACTGGCGTGCGGCCAGGAGAGCTCCCTCGGATCGAGCACAAGCCAAGCCCTTTTTCACCTCGTTGACATTTACGCCTCATCAATGGCGTCAAATCAAGATGGTGATACACTCCCCAGGTGTCTTGCAGAAGCTCGTCTCGAAAGCGGGAAGCATTCCCCCGGCGGCCTGTGTCCCCCCGCCGAAGCAAGCAAGGGAGAGAGGTGGAAAAAGAGATCATCGGCTACCAGACCACTCATTCGAACCAAGAATAAACCATGCAGAAAGAAATGGAGGGAAAAAGGTGTGAGTGGGCTCATAAGCAGCAATTGGGTCTCTTCTCTTCTCTTGTTGGTCCGAGAAGCTTAGCACGACCATTGATGAGCAACGACTCGGATGACATTCCGGTCCCTAAACCCGTCTTGGTGGTCAGTGAAATCTCACGCACACCCACACCTTTTTTTGTCTCTCAAACAGAACACTGTATCTCAAACCAACAGAGAGAAGGAGGGAGATGTGGGGAGTCTGAAGAGAGGAGGCTGGGAGACGGGAATGATGGTGGTGGTGTGTGATGTGTCGTGTAATCATGGTGTGTGTGTGTGTGGTGTGGTTTTTTCAGTCGTAACCATCTCTCCCGCGGGCTCCGGATGTTCTTTTACTCGGATCAAACAGATCGAAATGGGCAATAACTTGATAAATTCCATGCTTCGGTCTCGAATATCAACCACCGGTCCCATACACGCAGAATGGAAAAACTGTCTGGATTCGTCACAAAGGCGAAACGGTTTTGACAAGTAAAATAACGAAACGGACCCTCCAAAAACTTGGTGCCAATTGTCCGTCAAAAGTCCGTCCCACTTACTCCCTCGGTATGGGCCGTACCGGTTCGTTCCCTAGTGTTCAAGCAAACTCTTCTTGGGAGGAGACGCGCGAGCGTTTAAAAAATGGGAACCTAACGCAAGGAACAGGCGATAGTAGGCTTCAACTGAAAGCAAAAGCGTTTTACTGAAGAGAAAACTTTCCCCTTCAACGACAGCTGAACGACCGGTTTCAACCCAAGTAAGTTATCATCCTGGAAAGGTAAACGGTCCCATCTGTTAGACAAACCCCCCCTTGCTCCATTTCATGAATGATGATTGTATACAGAGCCATCCCCGAAAAGGCACTTTAAAGCGAAGCACATCCAGAAAGCCCTCACTACATACATCCTCCTGCCTTGCCTTGCCTTGCCTTGCGTCCTCACCGGTATCCTGCATATAAGCAATCAACATGTGTATGACCAGGGGAAACACACACACACACACACACTCACCCGACCGAGGAGATGTAACAATATTTCCTTATGCCCCTTTCCCCTCATCTATACCGGTTCAACATATATCATCTTTTTTTCCTTGTGTGTAAAACCCCCGCCTCTTGCCCCATCGGGACAGACCTACATGTAGATAGTATACAGTACATAAAACCCCCCAGGAAGACAATATTTCATATATACAACAGGTACGGAAACCTGCATGATATACTTGCACATATGCACACACCACAGGTAGCAAAATCCCCTCACTTTTGCTTGCCATGTATGTACATATGTACATGTAAATACACTTGCACACAAGTCCGTCACGTCACCATGAGAACGCAAAAAACTCTGGCCCCGCAGGAAAAAAAGTCAAAGCTCACATTCTCTACAGTACAACACACGGCTGGATACACACGCACATACACACACCCACAGCCTTCGATACACACACACTTACACAGATTTCCACACACAATCGCATTCACACTCACACTTTCACGCAAGGTCTAAAAGTTTTATCCCTTCAGGGTTTTTTAGTGTTTTATAAAGAAATAAACTAAATATGTTACTTGGTTTACACACAATGAAAAAAAGGAGTAAATTAATTTCATATCCAACAATGTTATGTGTGTTGTCAATCTGCCCAAAATTTCTCTCTCATAGTCATGACAAGGAAATAAACAAGAGTAGAAAGAATAATCTCATCCAACACTATGTCAATCTGCCCAACCTCAATAACAGAACAGGAAAACAAATTCTTGTGTGCCTTTCAAACTTAAAGCTAGATATTCCTCCCAATTTTGTGTGTGTGTGTGTGAAAAAAACACGCGCTGCGCTTGCTTTGCTTGTGCGTCGCTAAAAGTTGACCAAGTTAAAAATAGAAATAAATTCGTTCAAAATTAAAATCAAATAAAAAGCTCCCGACCATAGAAATTGAAAAAAAAAAAATTAATTGCTTGACATGGCTGAAAAGAAAAAACAAGCCCAAATAAACAAATGTACAGCTTCGCGCCAAAATGACGAGCGCGTGTGTGCGTGCTATTTAAAAGAGACAAAATACCGCCCAGACCAAATTTGACAACCCGCTGCCGTGATGCTGTCTTCAATTTCCTTTTCACCGCCATAACAAGTAGAGAAACACGCACTAGATTTCAATCTGTAGACCAAAAGATGAAAATGGGTCATTCAATCATAAAAAGTAAAGAGAGGAGCTTGCCTCTCGAGTAAAAAGAAAAACACATGAAAAATAACTAGTTTCGACGGTTCAGCCTCCCGAGCATATCACGGTCGATTCTTCCATTAGAACCACGCTCAGTATCGTTACTGATCAAATGACCCAGACTCATGGGGTTGGATCCAGAAGCTCCATTTGAAGGTCCAGCTTGAGTTGGAGCTGGAGCTTGGGTTTGAGCTTGAGGAGGCGGCGGCTGACTAGGCCCGGCCGACTGGCCAGGGCTTTGTCTCTGTGGAGTGGGGGTCCGATCTTGATCGTACGAAACCGAATTTTGGTACTGGTGGTGGTACATGCTTGGAGTGGTTTCGCTGCTGTCATTTGAAGCTGGCGAGCGTCTGCGCGGATCATCATCAGGTGGGTAATTGGGCGGCGGTGGTCGCAGGCTGGGCTCATCATCAATTGGACGAGGACGACGACGACTGGGCGGCTCTCTGTCCCTGTCATCGTACGGCGGCGGCGGTGGGTATGCACTCGTCGGAGAGCTCATACTGGGCGCATAGTCAGATGGGGAGTGTGGTGGAGGGTAGCCGCGGTGTTGCTGCGGCGGTGGTGGATACTGGGGCATTGGGGCTGGTGGTGTTGGGCCCAGAGGCTGACCCCAAGCTCCGTAGAGGGGCATGCCAGGTGGCAACCCGCCGGCGAGAGCCTGAACTGGCACGAATGCAGCTGTCGAATTGGAAGAGACTGGCTGGAAGACGCAGTCAATCCGAAGCTTGTCACAGTTTGTGCATTTACCGTTTTGGGTGTTTTGATACCCACTGCAACGAATCTGTGTGGAGAACATGTGTTAGCAGCATACCGAGCAGCATATCATTTGGTGATACATACCTTTCTCTTGCGGCAGTATCGGCATGCAATAGACGTTCTTTGTCTAGGTGCCGCTTGCTGCTGAGGAGCTGCCGCCTGTGGAGAGGGAAGTGGGTAGGCAAACTGAGGCCCCTGAGGATACTTGATGTAAACCTCGGGAGGATAGCCTCTTGCTGCAGCTGCAGCGGCGGCAGCGGCTTGTCCAGCATAAAAAGCTTCATGGACAGCTCTGTCGTCGTACCGCCTGCGGTCATAGTCATGCGGTGGCAGTGGAGGGTACCTCGAGTCCACCGGAGGGGGAGGATATGTTGAGGGGGTGGGCGGCTCCGTTGGCCAGCCTACAGGAGGCCGAGGTGGATACCCCAACTCTTGAGGTGGTGGTGGTGGGTATCCACGATCCGGATACCGGTCATCAGGAGGAGGCGGATATCCACGGTCCGCGTACCGATCATCAGGAGGTGGAGGAGGATATCCACGGTCCGGGTACCGATCGTCTGGCGGAGGATAGGCGGAGGATGACGGAGGGTATGGAGCTGAAGCGGGAGGGTATGGAGCAGAAGCGGGAGGGTATGGTGCCGAGGCTGGGGGATATGCAGCTGAGGCTGGTGGTGGATATGCCGAAGTTGCTGGCGGCGGATATGCTGATGGAGGAGGAGGAGGGTATGCTGGTGGTGGCGGAGGCGGATAGGCTGATGTTGATGGGGCTCCTGGAGGTGGATAAGCTGAAATTGATGGTAATGTCATGCTGCTTGTTGAAGCCACGGGTGGTAGTCTTCTTTGGTCCTCGCCAGGAGGTGGTGGATACTGAGGACTCGCTGGCTGTTCGTCCCTGGGAGGATATGACTTCGATCCTCTGGCGGACTCGTCGGCCATGTTTTGGATGACCGAAGATGCCAAGCTAGCAAGATTGTTTCTATCAGGTACGAATTGTGTGTCCATGAAGGTTGTTTTTGGCGCCAAGCTGCGCAAGGGATGGGGGGCCAAGAGCAGAAGGGACTCGGGAGGTGGGAAGGGAAGAAAAAAGTTGAGGGTGCGGGTTTCTCTGGGGTGAAAGGGAGAGGAAGTGTGGGATTTAACTCTAGAATGAGGGGAGATGGGGAAGGGATGAGGGATGAGAGAGGAGGACGGGTGGATCAGGGAATTTACAGAGCAAAGGCGGGTAATGGGTAATGATGTACGCCGTGCCGCTATGGAGACAGGACGCGAGCCCTTTTTTTCTCTTTCAAGTGGGCGGGAGTTCCCTTGTTGCGGATGGGTCTTGGGTCGCCTGGGTCCCCGTTGTTAGTTACAGCATGGTACCTTGTGTGTGTGTGGGTTCCAAAATGTGATGTTGGAGTCGACCTAACTGCGTAAGCTAGGAAACACACACCCAAGAGGTGTGAATAGATAATTCCCTGTAATATTCTTCACCTATCATGCAGGAGGTGGGAAGCCAGAAAGAGGCGTTGGCTGACGGGTAACAGGGGTGTCTCTCCATCGAAATATTGAAAAAAAGAAAAGAAAAAGAAAAATGGTATTGTAACGTAGGTTTTTCCTCCTCCTTCTTGCCTCTTTTTTAATGAATTGAACCATGGATGAGCTTGTATATAGATACTCAACCTAGAAGTGGTGACCTGCACTGGCATTGGCTGATGCAACATCATGAAAAAGAAGAAGGAAGGACTTGACCGCTTCCTTCAAGTAAAAAAAAGTAGTTGTACATGTACATGTACAGGTACCAGCAGGTAAGGTATGGATAGATGTACAAGTCCCGTCCCAAGGAGTGGAAACCGTTACGGGAATGGATCGAAGAACAAAGGGAAAACGGGGCGCAAAACTGGGCAACCGGAATTTTGGGACCAAGAAAAAAAAGAGATAAAACGAAAAAAAGGTACGTACCTTTTTTCTGTGTTTTTACTACCCAAAGAGGCATGTACACTATGTATGTAGGTATGTACCTGCACGGTACGGTACGATCCAGCGGCTGTCGGGCTGGCGGGTATGTCGGGACCTGTGGAAGGCAATCGAGGTATCCGTACAAAACAAGAAAGAAACAACCAAGGCCGTGTTTGCCGTTTTTTGGCGAGTCTTGGGGGGGGGGGTTTATTATCCACGTTGCGCGGGTTTTTGTTTTGTTGTTTGCGTCAAGAAAAATCTAAATACGAGTCCTCTCTTAGCGATGGAGTCCATCACATCCCAG
Source organism: Podospora fimiseda (assembly GCA_033297215.1). Taxonomy (NCBI): domain Eukaryota; kingdom Fungi; phylum Ascomycota; class Sordariomycetes; order Sordariales; family Podosporaceae; genus Podospora; species Podospora fimiseda. The sequence goes on along the minus strand of MU865477.1, from coordinate 23,704 downwards.
TGCATCGAGAATCGTATCAAAGAGGAAACTTCGGCCTGGGCCGGTGCGGGAAGCCTGTCAACTGTACCTTTTGCCTACTGCCTATTGGACCTTTGACCGTTTGAAAGTGGCGTCTTGTGTTTCTGATGGTGCACAGCAGCCACAAGAACTAAAAGGTTGAAATTTTTAGTAACGATATCAAAATCGCAAAAATGTTTACGCCAACTTTCTTTTTTGTTGATCTGTTCAATTTGAGAGAGAGGAAGAGAGGAAAAAGATGACAGGCAGGCAGGCAGGCAGGCAGGGCAACGCTGCTCCAGCAGAGCGGCGTTTCTCCGTTGGAACTTGTTCTTGGACAGCTCGGCGTCATGGGAAAGAGGAGGGGGTGCAGCATGGGGCGTGCGGTGCATCGCTTGTGGGTTCAGCCGGGGGAACCCTTGGAGGATTCACATCACTGGTCCCAGCAACGGAGTTGGTGGCTCGGGAGTCCTGGGCATTTCTGGGATGGATCATGGATCGTGGGGACCATGAACGTTAGCGTGTAGAGGGCCCTGTTTGGAGAAGAAAAGAGACCAGGCGCGGGCCGTCGTGCCAATCAACCAGAGCCCAGGGACCTTCCAAGACTCAAGAGCCGTAAAAATGGCCATCGGCCTTGCTTCCACCACCAACCAGCCAATAAAACATCAATCGCGCCTTCCCAAGAATGAACCCGCCCGGATGGCAGCGCATGTGCAGGTCGCAGTTGGGGCCGCAGGATCTGCTCGAGAGAGACAAAAAGACCACTTTTATTCATTCTTTTCCCCCTCACCCCCCACGACAAGACGTGCAAAACGTGCAAGACAGGTCGAGACTGTGGATTCATGTCTCAGTTTATACAGCTCGGCTATCTCCATTTACATGCCACTCGTATAAATAAGAGAAAGTGTGTCTTGTGTCTCCAACACGTGGTGAGGGGAAGGAATAGGGTAGGGGGGCAGGAAACGGCGAAGAGAGAGGTGAGAGAGGTGAGAGAGGTGAGAGAGGTGAGAGGAAAGGAATGCCCAGACAGGGGTGGCCAACAACAAACGGACTGGTCCGCTCCCGTCGTTGTTTGTAAGATTGCGCCAAAATCTTCCGATTTGATCTGGCCGGATTTTCTTGAATTTTATCCACATGATGAATTGTGTTTTTTATTTATACACTCTGTACAATTTGTACAACTTACACTTACTCTGTACGCCGTACTCGGTAACCTCTCCCGGCGCGGCAGCGGGTCCCACCGGCAACGGGTAGTTGATCACAGGGACGCTCGGCCCGGGGCTGTGCTTCGTCGACGAAACCACTAACAAGATGATGATGCTGTTGCTGATGAGGCATATGTGCTGATGCACCGCCAGCCAGAGATGTTGTTGTGGATGACGAACCACAACAGGTGAAGCTTCCGAAGGAAAAGGGCAAGGTACCCGGGTAAGACACCTTGGACAACTGACGGGTATCGACGGGTAGTGGGCGTTTATCAAATAATCAGGCAATCAAAAACATTACTGATGGGGGCCATGGTCCGTCCCGGTCATCTTGCGGGAAACGATCGAGTAGGTGCTGTCGGATCAATGTAAATTACGTGAGATCAAAGCTGCCTGCAGAGGTCCTTCCTGCGGCCATCCAATACGGATACAGAAAGAGGAAGGAAGCACTGCATATCGCAGCCACTGGCAAGTGACTCGCATGACACCCGACCCGACATTATGCCACTGGCAGCAGCGGCAGCAGCCAGCAGGATCATGTCAAATTGCAGGTGATCGATCTTGCCTTTAAACAAAACGGAGGGCGTAATGCAATCAGAGCAAGATGACAGCTTAAACAACCTAACCCCGCCCCTCACGCCCCTCCACCACCACACCCCCGAACCGGGCCGAGAAGAACCTTTTTTTGGTGAGTTTTGCCCACTCTGCAATCTGCTTTTTTCCCCTGCAAAAAATGAAGAGAAAAAAGAGACAGAACACAGAGAGAGCAGCGCACCAAACCTAACATTGATTTGGGTCGTGATTAATCACATTGTGACCCAATGACGCGTTGAAATTTTTTTTTTTCAAGCGCATCAATCCCTCCCCCCTTCACGAATCACAATCAAGTTCGCAGCAACAACAGAAAAGAGTGGCACCCAATCCGGACTCTCGAACGCGCACTCGAGGCGCAACACTAATTGTCGTGGTGGTAGACGAGCACATGCATGCAACAATGGGACGGCCCAGTGGCAAGGATGGGTGGATGGATGGGTGGATGGATGGGTGGATGGATGGGTGGATGATGTTGTCCCGGCTGGGAGCGGAAAGTGGGAATCTGATTGAAATTTCTCAAAGTGCCAAAGTGGTTGTGGTGATGGTAGTTGTGGTGGTGTGCAGACAGCAGATTGCAGGTTGTAGAATGCAGATTGGAGGAGGTCTTGCAGCGAGCTGTGGAGTTGTCGCAGTCTCCCCTCGTCTCCCCTCCCACCCCTCCTTTCTGTGTGACAGGCGAGACAAGACAGGGTCGGTCAGCATGGAACCAGCACCTCCGTTCCCTTTCCCTGTGCTGTGGTCGTTTCTGTCCGCTTCATCAGCGGCTTCGAGAACACAAGAACAAGGTGTTTGCTGGAAAAGATGAACGAGGTCAGTCCCGGCGTCCAGGACAGTGGGTATGGTCAGCGGCAACACAAGTCGGGGACTAGCGAGTGCGGCCCCTGGCTTCGTTCGGGCTTGTCCGCACGACTCCATTTTTTCTCTTTCGCTTTTTATGCCTCTCCAAATCTCCTCCGACCTCGTGCATTTTCCCGGTATCCCGTCATGACCTCAACCCTCGTGGACGGAATTGTGGGGTCGCGTATCGGCCATGTCCCCCGCTCCCCGCTGACGAGTGACGACCAGCCCTGGGATGCGAGCTTGGTCTAAACTTGCTAGCTTGCGAACCTCGCATGGAATCCCTTGTCCGTCTCCCCTCCACCATGGATTCTTGGTCCTCTCGTTCATCGACCCAGCCTTCCCGATCACGGAGCGCGCGTTGCGATGGAGATGATGAATCACTTTTCATCAATGGAGGCGGACGAGGGCCAATCCCATGGACGACGCTGCCACGGGAAACGGGATGGCTTCTGAATCTGACGACGTGCAGTCGGTTCCGCAATTATAGCTCGCAAATATAGTCGAGCCAAGTCATACTACTGGCCAGCCAGAAAAGAATCACGTTGTATTGCCATTCACAAACCTTTTCTAAACCCCACCACATCACACCCTCTCGGTCCAACAGGCGATCGATAGAGGGTGGTAGTAGTACAAGACCGGACAGCCTGACACGACGCGGCCTGTGGAAAAGCATGGTTTTTACACGAATATATTGACACGTCCCGTGTTGATCATCATGATGATCTCAACTTCTTCCAAACACTTCTCTCGCGAAGCAGCAATGGGTTGCATTCAGAGAGCGATCAAGAGAGGCCGGGCGTTTTGTTTGGCGGTCGGGCGGGAATGCACAACAATGCTTTGTGGTGGGCTCTCCTCGCAACCACTCGAACCTCCAGCCGTTCCATCTCTTCCACACCAGGGCTGGGCCTCGACGTCGGACGGGGCAGTGCCCAGCCGTGCGGATGGGGAAAAGCTCTCGGCGAATGTCACGCTAAGAAGCGGGTGTGTGAGGGTCGCCCGCTTTTGCGCTCCCGTGTCCTGTGCCAACCCAGAAAAGCCGATGGGTCTTCATCCAGTCCTTTGTAACACGACGGAACGGGCGGGCAAAATCGTACCGTCACAAAGCCCCCCCCCCCCCCCCCCATCAACTTGACGACAACCTTCCTGCTTGGGGGTTATGTCTCTCTCTCTCTCTCTCTCTTATCCATGACATATGGATCATCACCGATGACCACGAGGGAAAACAAGATTGACTCTCAACAAGGTAATTCAGTGGAGCCAAGAAATCGGATGGATCGAATAACTCAGCAAACAAACATGGGATTCGCGTGCCGCTCCTCTTTTAGGCTCATCCCGTCCTTTCTTCCGGACCTGGGTCTCCTATAGGCCCACCTTGATCTGTACCCATGTACCTTTTTTCGACTTGAACTGCATCATAAAGGGTGTCATCGGGCACCTTGGTTTTTTTTCCTCCTCCCTCACACGCTTCATTGTCAATGAATCGGCTACACTACACTACAGTAATAGGATTATGTGAACTATTGCAGTTCATCCAATGAGGGAACTGCCGAATGTTGGGCCGCAGAGCTGTCGACCAGTCAATTCGCCCCTCCATCGGCAATCATTTCAATGGTTGAGCTTCTATTAATCAAGCCTCATCACTTTTCCAGACAATGGTGTGTTACTTCGCTCATTTTTCCTTCATTAATCCTGCATATATTAGTTCGAGCCGCCGAGCCTTTATTGGACAACCACGTTTCGAGCATGCGCATCTTTCGCCAGAAAACATGTTTGGCTTTTTGGTCTTGCATGTTTGTCCTCGCAAAGGAGACTTGCATGCGGAGGTTTGGTCCGACATGTTTGGGTCAGGTTGACCTCGCTTCGATGCATGCTAGATGGTGCTTTGTGACACACTGTGTTGCCATTGAGTTTTTCTCGGCACCAGTTTTATCGCCTCTACCAAGTTCCAACTCGGACAGCTTCAAATGTGCTCATTTATTCAGCAAGGACACGCAACCGGTGTAGTGTACAGGTAATTTTCGGTCACCGTTCGCCGTTCGGCAATTTACCGAGCTCGTCCTGAGAGCGGTCAGCGGTGTGCCAAACCAGGTTCAGCCGCCGTCAGCAGAATCCTTTCCCCCAACGTTGATGACGGCCCGTCCATTCCATTTCTTCAACACCAGATGCCAAAACACGTTGATCTGGCTCGGCATCGACAATAGAACAAAGCAGCTGCATATGCCCAGCTTTTGTATGTGTCGTTGTCGCTTGGCACTTGAATCAAGGAAATGCGTACTCGATAAGGACTGTCACAGATTCAAGGTATCGATCGTAACATGATTCCGAAAGGGCACTGGACAGGGAATTTTTGCCGATGGGTCCCCTGTAGACTGCACTACACAAATCCGGCAGGTTGTCAGCCGTTGCCTGCAATGCCGAGAACAAAGAAAAGGAAGCCCTTTCATCAAACACCCTGCAAACGTGCGGGTATTCGAACGATACCTAACGCGGAGGATATCAACGGCAGGAAAAGGAACGTCCCGCGCCCCGTTCCCTTTTCTTGGGTCGTTTAGCCCGGTCGACAATGATACCAGAAGGAGGAAACCGAAGTAAACACTAATAGGATATCAAAAGGACCTTCCTTTCCGGTCGTCCATTATCAAGCTCAGTTCGGTGAGAATCTACACTGCAGTAGCACTCACCAGACCACACGTGTACCACTAACCAAACCGCAGCGGATTAAGGGATAACTATTTTGTCCAAAGTGGGATGGTTTTACACTACAATGCCAGCTGAACTTGCCGCGTTCAAGATAGCTCGTCTCATATCAAGGAGCAAATCGATTCTCTCCCTTGCGCCATGGCCTCAACCCGTGGTGGAGAAGGGGGGGTGTGCGTTGATTAAACGCTAGTGTTGGCGCAACAGAGCCTTGGTGTGTCCCAGGACCCTCGTCGCCGGGACTTTCTAGTCCATGATAGGAATGACCCAAAACCACGGAGCAAGATGGCGTAATCGAGTGGTGAAGACCGGAGCCACCAATTCGTGCTATGGAGGGATCGTGTACTCCGTATCCATGCCGATGCGCAAAATCTTGGGTTTTTCAAGACATCACCTTCTTCAGCCCAATTTCGAGTCGTTGGTTGGGGGCGGCTTTAGCTCGTACCCATTGAAGGCGGCCTTTTGGGTGTCGGATTGACGCGAGGGAGCACAACATTGATGGACAAGCTGTTGACAATCGATGACAGATATCTAGCATCCGAGTTCCATCCAGCCACACCAAGTGTGCCGAGGGCATGATCTGTCATATCACCCCATGACTCTTATTTTTTTTTTTATTGAATCTTCCGACTCTCGCTTGTCCCACGCATGGTACTCGGCTCAGACATGGCTCCCTCGAAATGGGATCTCTCGCAAGGATCAATGAATCTTGAGGCAGGCAGGGCTTACGAATATGAATTCATCCGGGTCAATCGATGAGCTCGGATCAGCTGTCGGACGAATCTGACTGAACAGGATTCTGTCAAATGCTCGGGTCCGAAAAACAGCCAACGAGAGGTGGTCACGCAGTCAAACGGCGCAACAGCAATTGCCAAAGTCAGGCAACCCACGGGCTCGCCCCTTTGAGCGAGCAGAAGCGCCGAAAAAGCGGTCAAGCCAGTAGATGGCTACAACAAGTAGGGAAAAGTGGTTTGAATGTTTTTCCCAAAACACAACGACCCTGTCGCCAAATCTGCTCATGACAGCCAGCCGCACAACACCACATCACCATCTCGGTACGCGCTATTGCTATCTTACCGTGTATCGGTTCTGTTGGTTCAGGGAGTGAGATGCCACTCGGGGGGAAGGGGGGCGTGGCCAAGCATTTTTCAGCACACCCCCTTCCACGCGCCTGGGAATGAAATGGACGAATGAGCGCACGAGTTTCAGATCACGTGAACAGAATTTGCTGCACTCCACCTGTTTCTCGGCCGTCCAAAGAAACGGTGCCGGCTGAGGCCGTGGGAGAGGGGAAAAACGTGAGAGGAGAAAGAGCGCCGAGGGCTGGGAAAGGGGTGTGTTTACCACTGTGTACACTTGGCAACGACCCAGAGGATGGAAGCGAGCTGATATCATCACACAACGAAACAGACCGCATTTTTTGTTGTTTTCAAGGAAAAGTGGTTGTCACGGTTGTGACTCCGAGAGAGACAGACTGGGGAGAGAGAACGCGCGCGCCCGAGAGAGAGAGAGAAAAGAGAACCCAGGGGGCCCCCCTGTTTGAGCCACGTTGCACTGGGGGGCCGTGAACGCACTGCGCGTACCTTCCCGTTCCGCACTTCCCGGGTGCCATGTCCGTCATTTGCCTCTCTCTTGCAGTTTTGCCAACCCTTCTCTTTGTTCATCTTGGGCGGCGCAGGATTTGAAGGAGGTGAAAAAAGGTCCCACAAGAGGAAATAAAAGCCGCCAACAAGAAACACACAGGAGAATCATGAATGCGGGAAACGGAAGAAGCGAGATTGCCATGATAGGGCTGAAAAAAAAGCAAAATATCCACAGAGGAAGAAACCCGCGTGCCCGCACCGCCCGCCGTGTGCCAGCAGGTCGGTTACTTGATCGCGTTGGAACACTGCAGTAGCTTGATGCACGTTTTTCTCAATCAGGTCATCCGGCGTCTTTTGCCGAATCCTCTCTGACTCTGACTCTGAAAGATGACGATGACGATGATGATGATGGGTTTTTCCGGCTAAATTTGAAATGTTGTTTCATCAGTCGACAGACAGGATTCAGTGATATATACGTCGTCGGCGTTATAGGGGAAAAAAACAAAGGGCGGTGAGACGGGCCATGTGAGAAAAAGGGAAAACTTGTGTGTGATGAAATGTCTCTGTACCACGGACACAGTAAATATAATTTACCTCAACATCCCAGTTTCTTTTTTATTTTTTATTTTTTTTTTATTGTTTAGTACCGATTTCATGGATCATGAACCATGCGGACCCGCCACCTCGTTTTCTTTTTGTTGCGGTCCAATAAAAACACCTCTCCTCTTCTCTCTTTGGAAAAAGTTCCTGTTGGTTCTTTTCTTTCCCCCCCTGGAGGGTTTGGTCTGACACTTTGTGGCCTTTCCCCCCCGGACGCGCGGGTATGAACGGGAGAAATGGGCGACACAACAGGTTTTCCCTTTGGTGAAACGGTAATTCTTGGCATCCGCCTGCCCGCCCGCTTGGTCATTAAGTTACACAGAGAGAGGCTGAAATGATGATGATATGAGGGGTTTTGAGGAGAAGGTGTGGGAGGATTTGTTGCTTGCCTCGGTATGCAAGTTGTCGGTCTTCTTGATGATCGATCATTGTCAGGATCATCATCATTTTTTTACCCTAGGTTTAATTGCGAACGCCCTTGATACCCTTCTTTGGTAAGCTATTATGAAACTAATGCAAGTACTAAGAAATAGTATTTTTTTTGTTTCCTTGTTTTTTTTAAAGGTAAGGGATGGGGGATGTAACCAACAAAGCACACAAATTTGATATCCAATCGCATTAGTTCCGGGAAACTGGGGCTGAGAATGGACTTGGAGGAGGGGCGTGTGTGCAACGTGGACACTTGGACACAACACATTGAATAAAGGGAGACACAATCGTGATTCACCGAACCGAGACGACAAAAAAGAAACTGAGACATGCATTTGTTGACGCCAAAATAATAACAATGTCTCAAATCCCCGAGTCTATAAAATGTGAGAGACATATCATGAAATTTTTTGATATACCGAGTATAAAAGTAAACGAGAAACAATGTGGCGTTTGACATATGATATGATTATGTCTTACATTTTTGAACAGAATTTGCTGATTATGCAGATGGCATGATTTTTTATCATCATAATTCATCATTGATTCTGAATGAGCTGATCTATTAAACACGTTTACATTTATTTTATCTAGGGATGAAATGGGATCTCGATCTCGATCGCATTATTCGGTATTTCCCGTCTCTTGTCTCCATTCTTCCCATCCATCCATCCCCCGGCTACGCTCCGTCCGTCCTTTTCCGTTCTCCGTCCGCTCCGTCCGTTCCCTTTTTCCCGTGATTCCCGTTCCTTCCCTTCCCGGCAAGGAACGGGGAGCTTCAACTGGGAGGAGTGAGTTGCTTGGGTTTTTTCTGGGGAATTGGGGATTGTGTGGGGGGCTCTTGAGTCAGTATAAAGCGGGGAATCCAAAATAAATAAATGATTGAATGAATGGTAAATCAATAATAAAAAATTGAGTGAGACAAATAGCTGAACTGGAACTTGAGAATTGAGCTGTAAAAATGGGGAAAAGATCATGGAGCTGGATTGACACATGTTCTTGTTTATCTTGTCTTGGATTTTGGGGGTTTGGATAGGGATACGGGTTGGGTGGATATAACCGGATACACTCCTCTCGCAGGTCCTCGAATTGCTCAAGACTCAAGATTTATAGGTTCAATTGGGAAAGTGGTGTTAAAATGGAAAGGCTCGGAGAGTATTTTGAAATAGAGAGCAAATATGAGCGGGGGTTTTTTTTTTTTTTTTTTTTTTTTAAAAAAAAAAAAAAAAAAAAAAAGACTTGTGATGATTTAGCTTTGTAAAATGTTTCCGTGTGGAAAAAAAGTTACCGAGAAAAGTTTCCGTGGAGGGATATATAGCGTATGGTAGTGAAAGAGTTTGTTTGGTGCGGGGAAATTAGAATCATTGACATCAACATTAAGAATCACAACGTTTTGATTCAGATATTGGATACAATTGATGTTTTTTATTTTGATATTGAAAGGTTGAGAGAAGATAAAATTGATAATTGGTATGTTCTGACTCTTCGAATACACAATACTGATTGATGTTTATTGGTGTGATAGTGTCTGACTCAATCCTTTTTTCTCAGTTCCGTCATCAACTAACAGAATCTCCTGTTAAGGCCTATCAAAATCCTTGTTTGTGGTATTAAGACGAACGATCTCTTCGTTGATTAGGAGACTATTATCAATATGGAAGGACAGGGGCATCATCATGCTCAAGGGCATCACGATCACGACCACGGTCACCATCACCACGGCCACGGCCATGGAGCCACAGAGTTAAATAAAGAGTACTTTGAGTAAGTCATTACAATCCGACATAAAAAACCCTACGTTAAAAAATGGATATTATTAATGGTGGTGATTTGAACTGACTAACATGAAAAAAAAGCGAACAAGCAAAAACCTATGACGAGAAACATGCAAAGACTTTGGGTCAATTGATTGAGGAGATTAGGAAAAGAGTTGAATTTATTGGAGTTGATTGGGTTGATGAGGATGAGAGTGAGACTGAAGATGAGGATGAGGAAAAAAAAAAGGCCAAGGATGAGAAGAGGGTGAGATTGTTGGATTATGCTTGTGGGACTGGTGTTGGTGAGTCTTTTCTCTTCTTTTTCTCTCGTTCTCTTTCTCTTTCAGTTTCTGCCTCTATTTGTTCGTCGTCTTTACTGTTGGTTTGGTTTCTTGCTCTTTTGGGGTTCTTGGCTATGCTCTTGATTATTTTGAGAGGAGGTTGTATAAAATATGTATACAGAGAGTTTGAGACGAGAGATGGGCTGGAGATTAAGATGAAGAGAAGAAATGCTGACAGTTCATGATAGTGTCGAGGGTAAGAGATTACAACCTTTCATCGGTACGGAATGGTAACCTGAGAGAGATGGCTAATACTGAATAGGCTCTTGCTCCTTATACTACTCAATGTGTTGGAATTGATCTTTCGGAGGGGATGGCCGCCGCCTATAATGCTCGTGCCGAGAATCAAGTCAGTATAGATACCTACACATTCCCCGGACATTAAATAATAACCTCTCACACCAGGGCCTCTCCCCCTCCGAAATGCACGCATACCAAGGAAACCTCTGCGACCCTACCGATCCCAACCCATCCACTTTTGACAAACCCGAGTTTCAAGATTTTGATGTAGCTGCCATTGGTCTTGGTCTTCGTATGTCATCCCCATTTTAATCCTTACCTCCTGTCACTAACCCCTATTCCCCCCCCCCCCCCCCCCAGATCACTTCGATAACCCACCTTTGGCAATCCAAAGAATCGCATCACGTCTCAAGAAAGGTGGCGTTTTAATTGTGATAGAGTTTTTGACTCATGAGAAACCCGAGGTGAGTTCTCTTACTCCAGAAAAAATTGAAGCGTGTGTGGCTAAGTACCTCGGTATAGACTGACCACCCTGCCATTGCTACTGTTACGCATCATGGGTTCTCTGAGAGTCAGATGAAGAAAATGTATCAAGATGCTGGTGTTGCTGAGGGTTTCGCTTTGCAGGAAGTGTCGGATGTTGTTTTCAACAAGGGGGGTTCTCAGGCTGAGTTCAAGAGAAGGGTTTTTATTGCTAGGGGTAGCAAGGCTTGATCTGGTATACACTTTTTTTTGTAGGTGTAGTTATGAACTATTGTTTTTGGAAAGTTGATATAACGAAAAGAGATAAAACTTAAAGCTTGAATTGTTTTGAACTCGTCAGGGGTTTCATCAAACTGAGATAAAAAGACAAAACACACTTTTGGGGAGGCAGTCAGCAAGCCCAGCCTACTTGATGTCAACATCCAGATTCCGTGTGAAGTTCAACTTAACCAGCAAACCCTGCTTCTCCCCCCCTCCCCCTCCCCCTCCCCAGCCCTCAAAACTTGGAACGCATTTCTCAAAGCGGCCAATATCCAGTTGACCTTTACCCCTCATTATAGAAAAGAACAAGCCCTCACAAATATCCGGCTTCTGTCTAATCCTCAAGTGAAATTGGAAACCCTCCCTCATCTTCTTACCACCCCTCCATCAGACTTGAACAAGAGAACAAAACACATTTAGAAGAAACAAGTCCATGAGCAATATCCAGCTTCGGTGTCCAATATCAAGTAAAATCCAAGAAACCTTCCTGCTCTTTCACCAAACCCTGTTCAGATTTGTAAACGCAGTCATCAAAGCACATCAATATCCAGTTGCCCCTGACTTATCCTCCCAGAAAATAAACCAGTCCTAATTGATATCCAGGTTTCGTGTGTAAACCTCAAGAAATACCAGAAAACACTCCTCTTTTTTTTTTTTACCAGCCACACCGAATGTTAACGCAGTCAGTCAGCATGTATATCGCTATCCAGTCAACCTTGACCCGTCAATATAGAAAGAAAACAGGTTTACCCCATGAATAACCAGCTTCAATAGGAAAACCTCAAGATATTGGATATCAATACAAAACAAAAAAAGAAATAGTCCATACCTAAATCCCCCCGTAAAAAAATTAAACCTTTATCCCATGAACAATTTCCAACCTCTCCAACTCCTTCTTCCAACCCTCCATCTCTTCTCGTCTACTAATAACCCTTTTTGTCTTTTTTTTATTAACCTTGTTCTCCCATCTCCTACTATACCCACCAATCCGTCTAACCTCAAACCTTTTTACTCTTTCAAACCCCCATTCCTTTTTCCATCTCTTTTTTTCTACCTCATCCTCTTCATTACATCCTTTATCAACCAATCCCCTACTTCCACCATCAACCAATCCCCTACTTCCACCATCAACCAAACCCGGACTTCCTTCACCAACCAACCCCATAAACTGATATTTATCCCATCCCCATCCCTTCCCCTCCCCTTCCCCCCTCTCAAACCAAACCCACCCCTCAACCTCCCCATCCCAATACCTCAACCCCCTCAACCCCTTACACCCCCCAACCAACCCCCTCAATTCCTCTCTAATCCTCCTAACCAATCCCAATCCCCCCTCAGCCACCACATCTAAACTCCTAACCCTATCAACCGGTATCCCTTCTCTCAAATCCATCCCAAGTCTATAATTGACAACCACTAATTCAATTCCATCCCTCAAAATTAAATCCCTAGGGGTGATACTTAATTCATCTAGGGGGCCATAACGGGGGTAGATGAAGGTTAGGGATTGTAGACGGGTGCAGTTTGATAGGATGAAGTTTATTTGGAATGGGGATAGGTAAGAGGGGATAGAGGGTAAAGAGAGGTTTATATGGTGGGTGTAGCGGTAGATGCTTTGGAAGATTAAAGAGCTTGAATCTAGGTTGAGTAGGGAGGAAGAGGAGGGAATTATTGAGTTTAAGAGGGAAGGGGTGAGGGTTATTGAGTGGAAGGAGAGGGGGAGGGCTATGGAGGACCAGAGGGGATAGGTGAGGCGGATTGAGGAGAGGGAGGAGGTGAGTTGGACCTGGAAGGAGTTAGTATATTGATGGTGGTAGGGAGCGTGAAAGAAGGGGACCTACATAGCCAAAGATGTAGTAGAGAATCTCGACGGGGAGTATACGGTTGATTAGAGCAGGTTTAGCTCGGATTGGGACTCTCGGATGAATGAGATCGGTCATTACTTGGGGATGAGAATGGCCAGGAGGAAGAAGAGGCATGGTTCGAGTGTAGAATGATAATAAAGATTTGATGTGTTTGGTTTTGTTTCCAGTCCTAATAGACTTCTTGTGTAAGTATGTATGAGCAATAAGATGCTGAAGGAGATGAAGAGAAAGGAAAAAGAAAAGAGAGGAGATATGAACTCAATCTTATAGACAGATAAATTAGATAGCCACAAAATAATTTTGCCTTTCCGAAAAAAAAGTACCTTGATACAAACCGAAAGAACCAAACTCGCGTAGGTCCCTTTTTTTTTTTTTTTTTTTTTTTTTTTTTTTTTTTTTGGCAGAAACACCACCCAATCCGATCGTGAAATTATATCACCAACTCACCAGGATCGGCCCGGTCAACAACACAAACCACAAACAATCCCGAGAGCTGTACATGTATACATTGTACATGTACACATGTAAATTTGTTTCCATCCCACCGGCCCACTCGCCCAAACTGACATGTGGACATTTGTGTTGCCCGGTTTGAATACCAAAAGGGTACAGAATCTCAAGTTTCACAACAGCCGCCGCGGAAGGCGGACTTCCCGCTATTTCCCATCCTCTTCATCGTTTCCCTCCTCCTCATCAAGCCTTTTCCTTTCAAGCCACACAAAAAAAAAAAAGTACAACCAAATCACACGATTGACTTTTTGCCAAGACAAATTATTACTCGTTCGATTCAAACCGATACCTCTTCATGTCCGAAGATCGAGAAAAGTAAAAGCCCCCTTGTACCACCACACCAACTTTCACTCGTGGCAGGTTCTCCTCTCTTTCCCTTCATCGTTTTGGACCATGTCAGAACGAACCAATTCCTCCTTCTTCTTCCGCACAACCACACCTTTCTGGTTTTCCCCTGTATTTTTCGAGTAACACACCATCCGCTCTTCTTTTCTTGATCGTCGGCCCGAACCCGTCAGAATGTTAACTGACATCCCATCATCCGAAAGCTGAAAAGAAAAGCAGAATCCCATGAACATGAACCTCTGTGTCCACTTTGTCCGCGCACCAGTTCTTCCATCTGTACCTATTCTTCAGCTCGACCCCCTTCATCGTCGGAATCATTCCACACACCACACCCTATCCAACCGGCCAGACTTCTCTCTCTCTCGGTATCTTTCTCTTCCATGAACTGACTGACAACCCCCACACAAAAGACAGAAAAAGCCACACCGACTCTGTATCACCAATCATATTATCATCATCATCATCTATTCATCATCTATACCCATCAGTCGTGTGAAATAAGGCATCCCATCTACGCCACTTCCAGCCTATGCTACTATCTAAGCCACTGCTTTCTTCTTTTCACTACTTTAGTCCGAAATAACACATCTTAATAAACCCCGAATTATATCGGACACTAAAAAACAAGCACCAGATCGAGATCGTGAAAAAAATGTCTGTTGTGGCTTGCTGAAATCCTTTCCCTTCCCCTTCCCGGACGGAGCCTTATCCACCAACCAACCGACCAGCAAAGATCTCCGAATTCCAAGAAAAAAAAAGAAACAAAATAGATCGTGATCAAAATATGTGATATAAAGCAATAAAAACAAAAAAAAAGGGGTACTCTGTATATTATGTCAAAACCCCAAAGAATGCGGTTCTTGTCTCTCTTTTCTGCAATTCAAAACAAAAAAGTAAAAGAAAAATAGGGTACTCCGTAATAAAACGTCCCTCCTCTCTTGTCCAAAAAAATTCAACAAGTAAAAGAAAAATAGGGTACTCTGTAATAAAACGTCCCTCCTCTCTCGTCCAAAAAAATTCAACAAGCAAAAGAAACGTCAAAAACGTAAATAAAACAAAAATCGCTAATAATCATGTTTCCTCTTGTCTCCTCCGTTCGTCTCCCCAATCGTCCGCGCACTATTTTGAAACCACCCCTCGTTAGATGGTCAAAAAATTTCCCTCGACACATGCAAAAGTTGCACTTTCCAATAAAGCCCCTATTTGCACTGTGTGCTTCGTTCGAACCCCCCCTCCTCTTTCCTGCATATAATTCCTGCAAGGCAACCACAAAGCACCACCTGCTACCTCCAAAGCTACAAAAAAGAAAAGAAAAACTCGATCGATCGACAGAACATGTACCAACTTTTCTGAATCGAGGCTGGTTGACTATCCTTCCTCCTCCTCCCTCCCCAGATCAGGTTTTTTTTAATACCGATACACGGATCCCGGATCTTTAGCCGGTTGGAGATGAGAAGCACCACCATACGCCGGTTGCCCACCACCACCACCACTAGGAGCTCTCCTCCTCTCATCATCATACCCATCATCCGACACGGGAGTCACCGGTTCAGCCAACGCATCCGTTCTTCTGGGTGGTCTACTACTGCTATCCGCTGCTGCTGCTGCCCCGCCACCAGATGAACCCCCAAATCCAGGATGAAAAGGTTCATACGAAAGCCTTGGTGCATCATCTCCTGCAACCCTCGCAGAAGAAGATGACTGCTCAGGAGCAGGATCCCTAAATGGATCAAGATTGCTGCTACTGGCATCGCTGTGCCTCCTAGAACCCGAAGGTCCCGCGACGGCAGCAGCATGATATGGATCAAGACTTTTCGCAGCCTTCTTTCCTTTCCCTTCACTACTGCTCCCGCTTCCGCTCCCGCCTCCGCTCCCTCCCCTGGCTCCCATTCCGCCAGCTCCTCCAACGCCAAACCCGCTTCCGCCTTGGCCGCTGCCTATCGCTTTGGGCGGAACGTCAGGTCGATATTCCAAGGAAGATATTGGTGACTGCTGCTGTGGAACACCACCACGCCCAGCCACCGCCGACGGCAAAGACGTGCTCGACCTGTCATTGTCTCCCTGACCCAATCCGAGGTGCTTTCTGGCTTGTAACACTGCGCGTCGGTGATGGTTCAAAGCCTGTTGCAGCTGCTCGTTTGTGTCAATCAGGTTTTCCATCGTATCATTGTCGGGTGCCGGGTTGGTCGCGGATAAGTATCCCTGAATGGACTTGGCCGCACCCGAGCACCGGTCCGAGAACTCCCTGATCAGTTCATTGTCGAGGACTTCCGTAGGAGGAGTATTGGCCACGACCTGCTCAAGAAGCTTTGCCGATGTGCGCGCCTCCTCCAGACGATTGGCAAGCTCGACAGGATCGGGCAGGCTCTTACCGCTACTCCTGCTCCTATGAGGTTGTTGGTATGGACCTTGCTGATAAGGACCACCAGCACCTTGCTGGTAACCGGAGTGTTGATACTGTCCCTGAAAAGGAGGTACATATACCGTGCGTGACTCTGCTTGACCCTATTTTTTTTGGCCGCGTGCGGTTAGCCATTTGAGATCGGCAGGCCAATGGCCGGAATTAGTAACTACTACTCACCCCATACGCTCTGTACGCCTTTTCCTTTTCTTTCCTCCACATCTCAATAATCAACGCCAATCCCTCATCGTAACCCTTTGTATTCTCAAACGAATCCAGAGTCTCCATCAACATCTGACGAACGCTCACATCGCGACCAGACTTTAAGAGTTCTTTTGTTGTATCGACAAACTTCTTGTCCAAATTTCTCGTAAAAGATTGACCGGGGTTGTCGCACAGGATTCGGATGAGCATGATTGCGTTGTACTGATATGACGGCTTTGTCCAGTAATCTCTACCCAAAAACTTTCTAATCAATCGAGCGCATTCCGTTGCGGCTGCGGGGGAAGCGACGGCTGCTTCGACGATGGCGGGGAGAAAGACTACATCGTCACCCTGGACGGCACACACACAAGATTGCGATTAGCATTTTAACTACCCGAGACCTTTTTGTCAAACGTACCGATGCGCTCCCGCGAGATTCGCAAAATGATTTAACACAACGATTGGCGATGCCTTCAGGGGTGTCGTTTTCGGGATCTGCGGAAAGAGTAGGGTTGTCGGAGGAACTTGCTGCTACAAAAAAGGGGAGATCCCCGTCAGCTCTTCTTTCCCTTTTCCTTGTCTTTTAAATATTCCCGTCATTACACACAAAACTACTGACTATTTCTCTTCTTTATAGTGCCCAGCACCTTATTCATACTGAAGCCTTTCATCATGACTTTTTTGACTCCACCGTTGTTGTTGCTGTTTTGTTGTTGTGTTGTTCGGAGGAGCGCAGAGAGGAACAACCGTTTCTAAAGTCCGAAATATATGAAACGAATAAATACAAGCCGGGAAAATAGATTTCGTTATAGATTGGGAGAAAAAAGTAAATCCAAAACCATAGAAAAAAGTCTGGTCGGAATATTGAAAAGAAAAGCTGGCCCGTGACGCGCAGGTATGTTTGTGCCGTTTGATTGCCGTCCCGTGGTCGCTGCCGCCGCCGCCGACTTGATGGTGAGTGGTCGGTCGGGTTGTTTGTCTCAGTGGGTGGAGAGAGAGAGCGAGAGAAGCGGGAGCTGTTGATGCACGCACCCCAAACTGAACTTCTCGGGAAACCAGCAACAGGGGTCCGTAGGGGTAAGGTATATCTGATGGGGGGAACCTGGAACCTTGGGTCCTTGACAAACTTCAAAATTTTCAAAAAAGAAAAAATATATAGATAGAATATTGATGCCTGTAGGTATCACAAAAATTCGGATCCTTTTTTATAAAACGATCAAAAATAAAAAAGAGGAAGCGGCCGTCCAACTTTTTTATCTCCATCGATCATTCTTCAAACTCTCACTCCAAATGATCCACATTTGCCCAGGCAGCCATGGGGACCCTGTTAAGTTGTTGTAACCCTGTAAGGAACTGCTGAAGAGTTGGTGTAACTATCATAAAAAAGGACCATCAAAATTACATGGTTGCATATGACTCCCAATTCTTGAATCCTTCGTCATTTTTTTGCTGTTACGATCTCCCGAGAATAGAATGAGTTTTGTACAAAGTTTCCAACACCACACCATCAATTTGCAGAGGATCATAAAAAGGACGAGATGGATGCTCTGTGAAATTGTATATTACAAGTACCGTACACTACAACCTCAAGAACAGCCAAGAACCCCAAGAACAATGACAGTGATCCCATGTCCACTCAGCCCCCTCTTGCCACGACTTAGACACGCAATCCCCATCTACAACTGTAGATACATTCTACACTGTATACAAACCTCAACTGGCTTAATAAAGTGAGGGACTACTATTCGCCATAAACTGGCACCTGCTACCCGAAGACAAAAAAACAATTCCATTAAAAACATCTAAAAACCAAACCAATCACAATTTAACCAAACCCATAAGAAAAACCTTACTCTTCTTCCTCATCCGGTGATATCTCCTCAACAACTAAGTTACCTCCCCGACCCATTCTATTCCCCAAAGTAATCGTCTTGGACGGCTCAAGTGTCTCCCGTGGCAAAACTGTCGAAATCTGAAACCCATACCTGTGCTCATATCCCTCTGGCTTGGTAGCCTTCTCATCATACACCTGCTCCTGTAACAAATCATAACATTCAACAAAAGCGTAGAGTTCTTCCAGAGTAGTTTCAGCGTGAAATTTGCGAATCAACCGTCCTGCCCCGGATGACGGAGGCATGTTGAGTGCCAGTCGGACTGCCGTCTTAACCGTCGCATCGGGTTCTGACGCAATCGTCGTCACCCTCCATCTCTTCCACTGTTGACGTAGCTCTGCCAACCGGGCGGCAGCTTCGGCTTCTTCTAGCGCACGTTTCTCGGCGGCAGCCGCCTGGGCCTCGGCCTCCTTTCTCTGTCGTGCTCTCTCCCTATCAAGTGCCAGTGATCTCTCGTAAGCTGAATCTTGTTCCGAACGAAGGTTGCGAGCGTGTTCTTGAGCTCTCTTATCGGCCCGAACGGCAGCTAGTTCAGGCGCATATCTGTCAATGGCGCTCCGGAGCTCTTTAACATAGTCGGCTGGCGTCATGGGGCCGGAGCATCGCTTTACAATACCCATGCGCGTGCTCCCCTCCTTGGGAGTGAGGCAGACCAAGCAGCTAAATGGATACACTGTACACGAGTACTCGCTGGCAACCTGGTGCGCTTCCGGATCCGTCACGTTGCCTCCCCAAATAATTATGTTATTCTCCGGATCGTTAACCAAGCTCAAAACCTCGGGAGACAAAAGGGTGTTGCGAATAAAGTTGTCAGTCTCATCATGTTCTGGCGACACCAAGACCATAAGCAAAAACTTGATTTCTTTCTTGGCTGTGTCCAAAGATTGGGCATGGCCGCCCTCAAAAAAGTCCAATGCGTTTGAATTATATTCCTCCTCAAACTGACGTTTGAACCTCTGTGCTGCCTCCTTTGGCAACGTAGGATTCCCGGTGCTCGCCCGACCCAGTCCCCTCTTGGCGATGGTAGCAAAGAACGGAAGCCGAAGGGATTGTGGCAGCCAAAAGAAAACCGCCCTCAGGAGGGAGAAGGTGATGGTAACTGGAGTAAAAAGAATTCGTAATATGCCTGGCAGCTGCCATGAAACGGTCTGCGACGGTACTACTCTCGGGGCAGGTTCGGTTCGTTGTCTTGGAGATAGGGCTCGAGCGTGATGGTCGTCATCATCTACGTCCAAAAGACTGCCGTGCCATGCTGACGGTCGGGGAGGTTCATTTTGTGCAGCTTGTGCTTCGGCCACGAGATCGGGTCCTTCGCCGTCAAAGAACTTTGCGATAGCTATCTACTGGGAGTGTCAGCCTGCCTGTTCCTTCTCTTCCTCTCGGGGGGCCATGGGCACTGACTTGAGTATTCCATTGGGATCTCTCTAGCAAGGGAACGGCATCGTTGATTGACTGGCCGGTAACATCAATATATTGCTGCAAAGACTGCTGCTGGTCCGAAGACAGCTGGCTGACATCGAAATCACTGGTGGTTGCCATTGTGGTCGTAACCGTGGGTTATTCGCTATTAGCTTGTTACGATGTTTGTTGCAATGTAGTAATTCTTATCACGGCAAAAAATGGGGGAAAAAGGGAAAAGAAAGAGTAAAAGGCTCCAAAACCGATTCGTTGCGTTGATTACAGTTTCTGACCGGTCCCGGTGTTTTGTTGGGTTTGTTTGGTGGCCACAGCAGACTGCATCGATTTACTACCACCTTTCTGACAGCTAGATTATAAGTTGAAAGAAAGCGGAGCTCTTACTCGACAGGCGGGGAGCTGCAAATGCCAAGACATACAAAAAGCTTTTGAGATGTCGGGGCCCACTGCATTAGCGTAGCACCCACCTGCGCATCCGCACTCCAAAGTTGGGAAGAGCCCTGGGGCCTTTTTTTTGAGTTCCCTGGAAACTTGGAAGAGGCACCTCACACTCCGCACCATGGATGCTGCCAATTTCTGAGATCTCCCTTTCCATTATCTAGGGATCCAGAGGGCGGGAACGAAAAAGCGAGAGAGAGAGAGAGAGAGAGAGAGAGTCAGGTTCCTTTGTTCCTGTTTGGGCCCGGAGGAGCAGCATCTCAAACCAAATCCACCATCACCACAACCCCTCCATCCACTCAAGTCCATCTCCATTCCATGCGTGCCTTATCATCATCCACGGTTCTTCTTCTTCGCCATCGCAAATACTTGCTAGAAATATGGGACGCATTCGCCATTGATATGTGAGCTTACACCATCCAACAACTATTTGGAGGTGTCATCATCACCTCGCGAACCCCGCGCTAATGTCTTGAAATCTCCAGATATCGTAGACGAGTTGCCCGCTTTTAAACATCTATTTTTCTTGATCGCTCGATTCGCGTAGCAGTATGGCTGCGTCACGATACTCTACCAACGATATGCGGCGCCAAATAGGATCCCCAAGATCTAAGGGTCGGGGTGGGTTTCGATTTAGAGTTAAATATCATTTGGGGCTTAATGGTCGCTGACAATGAGAAGATAATAGCGATACGCCATGTCGCAACATTACCATCTATGGCTCTTGTAAATATAGGGAAGCCGGCTGCTCTTTTAAGCACGACCTGCATACTAAACCCACTTCACAACCAGACTTGTAAGTCCCGAGGTAACTCGAGAAGTTAAAACTCCAGTTACCTTATCTAACAGCATGGGCAGTTCGGCCAAAAAGCCTCTTAATGTCGACTCACCCGCATTTACACCCTCGTCAACAACCCAACAGCTGGGAGGAGGAAAAAAGTCGACACTTCCCTCGCAGGCCGCCATTGCTGCTCCTTTTACGCCTCGCGGAACGAATAAGCTCGCCGCGTCGAGTATGCCAAAGAACGGCCCGGAGTCTTCGGCACTTACAGCGACGAGCCGGGACTTTACCCCTTCCAACTACGATGTGGCCATAGGAGCAAACAACGGGACACAAGACAACAGCAGCAATACTACATATGGTGGTGATCCATTTGTGAATCGCATGGGAGGCAACGTCTCCGCGAGCTCTTACCAGCACAACCCATACGCAGCTGCTGATCAGAATCAGCTCTTCGTCCCTCCTCCTCCTCCTGGAAGTCTACCGGCTGGTGTGGCTCCGCCGCCCAACTATCACCTCTATCAGCCTTTTGAACCTTACAAAGGATCCTTGCAACCGCACCAGCGGTCTACTTACGACTTCTTTATGCCACAAGCCATGCGGGAAGATATTCAGAAAAAGCTTTATGCCACCCAGCTGGTAGTCCCCAGTACGGCGTTGCCCAACATTGGGGAATGGTATACCCTCTCCCCCTTGGACACCAGCAACAAAAAAAACCCAACCTCGTTCGGCTACCCGAGTTGGCTCTACAAGGCATACAACGCTCGAGTTGCCCATTACTTTGCTCTGAGACGTCTTGAAGGGTTTGGTCTGAGCTCACAGCTTCCCCTCCAAAAGATGAACGAGTGGAGAAAGATCAGACACCCACACATTGTTTCCCTTCACGAGGCGTTTACCACTAGGAATTTCAACGACAACTCGCTTGTGTTTGTATACGACTATTATCCATGCTCAAAAACATTGCAGGAGCACTATTTTCCCGCTGGACGGTACAAGAGCGTCGTGGTATCAGAGGATGTGCTTTGGAGTTATATTAGTCAAATCACCGCCGCACTCAAAATGATCCACAGCCACAACTTGGCAGCTAGATGTATTGAGTTGAGCAAGATCATTGTGGATAACAGCCGCATTCGCCTCGCAGCGTGTGGCATTCTCGATGTGACACGATTCGGTCTCGACAACAAGCCAATGCAGCAGTTGCAGCAAGAAGATCTTTTCAAGTTTGGCAGCGTCATGTTTGCATTGGCCTCGGGCGGGACGATCCCTCTGCCCAATGATGCCGCCAAGGCACGGGACTTGCTGAACCCAAAGCTTTCGGAAAAGCTAAAGGATACAATTGTTTGGTTAATATCACCCCCTCGGTCACTCTCCGAGCCCAAGACTCTTGAAGAGTTTGCTTCAACGATTGCCCTTCAACTCTGTGACTATATCCAGACGGCTGGCCTTGATAATGACGAGAAAGGGCGGATCCTCAAAATGGAGGTGGAGAATGGACGTATCGCCCGGCTCACAATGAAGTTGAACGCCGTTTTGGAACGAGGCGACCTTGGACTCGTCAAGGATTGGTCAGAAGTTGGCGAGCGTTATCATCTGAAACTCTTTCGGGATTACGTCTTTCACCGCGTTGACGCGGATGGAAACCCTGACCTCAGTATTGGGCACATGATAAGCTGTCTGAACAAATTGGACGCCGGGACCGAGGAGCACATTCAGTTGATTACGAGGGACAGCGAAACGTTGATCATTACGACGTACCGAGAGGTGCGGGCATTGTTGAATCGCGCGTTTAATGAACTCGTGAAACACAGCAAGAATGGGGCACCTGGTAGCCAGTAGAAGGAGCATCGTGGCCCCAAGTTAAAAAAGAAAAAAGGCAAAACTACCCATCCTCTTTTCTTGCCTGGTCCCTCTACGCCTTCATTTTTTCCTTCCGCAGCTGGTATCTCCGCAGCTGGTCCCTCCAATCGTGGTGCCTTCGGCCGTGGTGCTTTCAATCGTGGTGCCTTCAACCGTGGTGCCTTCAACCGCGGTCGCCACCGTGGTCGCTCTGAACCCGGTCCCTCTTCTTCCGTCCGCAGCTGACCATGATCATCCCTCTCCCCCGTCTTCCTCATTGGATCACTTTCCTGCATTGCCTGCCCCTAAATAACCCGTTCTTAATTGGCTGCTCAAACAAGCAATCACAAAGGAGCAAGTGAAGAAAGGGGGACTTTATTATACTCTTTGCAAAGGTTGCTTCTGGTGGTGGCATACATATATATACATATATACATATACTTTTGGAGGTATTGTTATAACCTTTTCAGCGAAGGTGTGGTGAGATATCATGGTGTGTGGGTATAATGGGGGGGGGGGGACTATAGTTAGTTTTAGCACAAGCGTTTGTATTTTTTCGAGGGGGGAGAATTCCAATTTTGGAAGGGAGTAGAAAATGAGAATTTTATAAAAATGTTAAGAATTGAGGAGTTTTTTGTTGAAATGTGTTTGTGATTATGAAATGTGTGGGATTGGCTTGATTGAAGTGATTGTTGGTGAGATTGACGGCAAAAAGGGGGATATGAGCAACTTGACAGACATGTCTTTGGCCCTTGTCTTCGTTTTTAATATTTTAAAGGTCATGGTCTTTTGTGCCATCGATGCTGTTCTCTTCCTCTTCATCCTTATCGAGTAAAGGCAAAAACAGGAATCAGAATGTGACTAGAACTTACAGATACCATTCAGTAATCGTTATATTATTATTATTCATCTTACGCCGCTGGAGGCGGTGCCTCCATCCCTATGGGATATGCGGTCCCTCTACAATTATTTACACGCGTGAGCGAACT
>MU865476.1:0-49166 GCA_033297215.1 Podospora fimiseda | reverse complement strand
TGGAAGGACAAGGACCTTGAGGCCATTACAGTTTATTATATTGATTTGAATACAAGCCTATTCCAAGCCCATTATACATGCCCTTGTCACAGGAAGCATCTAAGAAAACCTCCAGTTCATCTTTGAAGGCGCTCTCAAAGGGACCGCCATTGGAAATAATGCTCGAGCAAAGTGTCATTAGCGGCTTGATGTCAAAATAATTCGCCACGTTTGCGTCCACGCCTTTGCTGTGTAGCAAATTCATGATTGCCACGTGTAGGCGGTTCGCCGCCCACCACGACGCATTTTTTCCGTGACAGTCCTTTGTTGTGCGGTCGACTGTGGGAGATTCCAACAGTTTCTGCACCAAATCCGTCCATCCATCCTTACAAGCCCACATTAAAGCGGTTTCACCGTATTTATTTCGGCAGTCCAAATTCACATCATCTCTAGCTAACAACAGCTTTGCAACTGAATGCCGCGTGAGACCTAATCCTGTCGCGCACAGCAATGCTGTGTCGCCATCTTTATCAGGAATACTTGGTTGGATATCTTTTCGAGCCAATAGTAACTCAGCCACCCAATCGAGTCCGTGATCGATTGCTCCCATAAGCGGAGTCGCCCCCAATGTGTTTGAGCGTTGACAATGAGATCTTGTCTCTCCAAAAGAAGCATCAACGCTTCTTTCGGATGCGTGTTATTTTCTGAGACTCCCGTTAGCCACATGCCCATTCCGTTTATGAAACTGTGAAGAGCCGTTGTGCTATTCTTGTCTCCCTGATTGATATCGACGCCTGAATTCAAAAAGGTAGCGACCACTACTGGGAACTCAGGCCTCCGAACCAGCCCAAGGTGCTCTGGTTACAATGCCCGTTGGAGAAAGTAGTTAAGCGTCGTACGATCAAATTGATCAATGTCGCGTGGATTCGCCTGAGCAACGTCCAAAAGATATTTGACGATGGGTACGTATCGCTCTAGGTCCCACGGGCGGCCGAAACTCAACTTCAACGCGCAAAATATTACCGATTAGTTTTTGTGTTCTGGACTCCTTCGGTTGGGATCTTCGCCTCGTTCAACAAGCAGTTTGACAATACCAAGTCTCCCTTGTTCAGCTGTGAGGGAAAGAACCCAGCGGCAGTTGAGCCCTCCCGTCGTCGCAAGAGTGTGGCAAAGCTGCAGCCTGAGCTGTCTTGGCGTAAAAACGCCGAGCGATCGATTTCAGGTTGCACCATCAGTCACCAACTGAGCATCAATCCAAAGACATTGGAAGTGATACTTGGTGACATTCATCTGCAGCAACAAAGATGAGACAGATATCCTCTTAGCGCAGTCCAACAAAAACCATAACAATGACCTCGAAATACCCCGAAATATTTCCTCCAATCGGGGAATTTCGACCATCTTTCCTATTTATTGACAACTCGGACCTACACGCAATCTGCTTGGCTCCTTTTAGAAACAGCGGCAGATGGAAAATACCCAAAGTAGGCTGCATATGTAAGCAGAACAGTATGGGGAACCCCTGTTCCATGTTTCCTTGAATAAATTGCCCAGGATGCTGGGAAATATCCGACGTTGTAGCAACACATGTAACAGTGCAACTGTTATTCGGATTGATGGATATAAATTTGAGAGCGAATGATACTGAAGGTTAACAAGTTTAGCTGATTATCAGTTCCACTATGATGTACTTAAACACCCCAGGGCGGCTGATACCCGGATTCCTGGGTTCAGTTCCACCGCTCCCAAACGTCTCTTTTGCATCCTGACCCATCATGCGTTCGATCAAGTCCCTGATTCTGGGCCTTGTGCCAACCCTAGCCTCGGCCGGCACACTAGCACCTAGACAATCCTCAGGAATCACCGTCGATCTATCCCGCACATACCAAACAATGGACGGCTTCGGCACCTCAGAAGCCTTCCAGCGCGCAGTGACGATGCAGAGATTATCCGAAGAAGAACAACGCAAATTTCTCGATCTCATGTTTAGCATGGACAAAGGAGCAGGGCTCTCCATCCTCCGCAACGGAATTGGTTCCTCCCCAGACATGAGAGACGACCACATGGTGTCCATTCAACCAAAGAACCCAGGCGGACCAAAAGCTACACCTCAGTACGTTTGGGACAAATCAGACAATGGACAAGTTTGGGTTTCGCGAGAAGCGGTACACACGTATGGAGTCAAGACCATTTACGCGAACGCTTGGAGCGCGCCGGGATACATGAAAACCAACGGAAACGACGCAAATGGAGGTAGTCTATGTGGCGTTTCAGGAGCGAGTTGCTCAAGTGGAGATTGGAAGCAGGCATTTGCGGATTACTTGGTTCAGTATATCAAATTTTATGCGGCGGAAAATATCACAGTCACTCACTTGGGTTTTCTCAATGAGCCGGATTATACGTATGAATACCACCCTCTGGAAGCACAAGGGTCCTGAAACAAAAAGGAGGGCACTAACAGTTACCAGTACCTCGTACGCCTCAATGCGCTCCTCCGGTACCCAAGCAGCAGACTTTATCAAAGTCCTCCGTCCAACCCTCGACCGTAACGACCTCTCCAACGTCATCATCAACTGCTGTGACACAATGGGCTGGTCAACAATGAACAGCATGCTTTCTCAGATGCGTTCTGTAGAGTCCATGGTCGGTGTTACCACAGGCCACTCTTACACCTCCGGTCCGACATCTCAACTCTCCACAAAGGCCAAGTCCTGGATGACGGAGGCAGCAGACAATAACGGTGCTTGGACTTCAGCATGGTATTCCAACGGCGGGGCAGGTGAGGGTTTCACTTGGGCGAACAATATCTACTCGGCTATTGCTTCTGGCAATGTCTCTGCATACCTCTACTGGATCGGGGGACAAGACAGACCGAGTAATACAAACAGCAAGATGATTCGAGTGGTAAATAAAAAGGTTGATCCGTCAAAGAGGTTATGGGCTATGGGTAATTGGAGTCGATTTGTTCGTCCAGGGGCGGTGCGTGTTGGAACATCAGGAAGTGGATTAAGAACTACGGCGTTTAGGAATGTTGACGGGACGGTTTCCATCCAGGTTATCAACAGCGGCGGAGCAACAACTGTGTCGATTACTTTGAATAATGCGGGTGGATTGACTGTGGGAAGTGCAACTGCTTGGGTGACGGATAACACGAGAGATTTGACGGAGATTGGGGCGAAAGTTGATGCGTCAGGAAGGGTTACGGGAAGTGTGCCGCAGAGAAGTATGGTCACATTTGTGTTGAAGCCGGGGGAGAAGAAATAGGCGAGGTACAGCTTGTAACTATGAGTTGTAGGTGGTTGCCACTGATGAAGATTTTGAGGCCCTTCCGAAGATCGAAGTTCCATGGTTGTGCTTCTGTTGGTTGATCCAGATCTCTGTGTTGTGTACTTCTAGTCAGGTCTGCTTCTAGTAAGGAGCCAGAAGCCAACTGGAAAAGCTTTTATGGCATTCCACCCGTCTGCTTTTCCAACCTCGGTCATTCCATATTCCTGGATCCCACAAATTCTCAGGCCTTCGACACTCACCACACAGGTACAGCTTGTCCCCCCTTATTTTTTTCTTGTTTTAAAACATGGTCTCGAGCCTCGACTGCTGAAAGGGGGTTTGTTTACATAGCAACAGGCTTCAATCGACTGTATCAGATGCACTAACAATTTTGTTTGCAGGGACCTCCCTGGAACCCAACCCCTGTATACAGTAAGGGCGTGATCATTTCGGATAATTCTTACCACTTTCCTGGAAAGTATTGATACAAAAGAATGTTGATTTTTTCTGCGGTGATTTGAAAAGTCAACTTTCCCAGCCAATTTCCCACTTTCTAGATCACTTATTAAAACGCTCCCATATTCCAGCATCAGAACAATTAAAATGTCGTATTTTAAATTATCTTCCACTTTCCACGAAAGCGACCTGGAGGCTGTTTTCGAAGAAAAAATGTTAAGAAACGGCATAGAAACGACGAAAATCCAGCTATTTTGTCTTCCCCTTTTCGTTGTAAGTTATACTATATACCAGTATATAAACTCTTTCAAATAGCCGTTAATAATAAACTAAACCGCCAAATTACTACGAATTATTTCTTTGTTTTATTGTTTAGTTCGTTGACTATTATTTCAATATTGACTGATCGTTAAAATGTTACGCCCCAGGCATAATAACCGTCCCAGGGACCGCAGGGTGGCCCTTGAGACAACCGATGGCACTCAGGAGAGATGTTGCCTAGTGCCAGGACATCGAGGACAGACGTTGCCTAGTGCCAAGAGAATGAGCACGTCGAGCAGGGTACAAAGATACTTAGAAAAGATAGCAGATAGCTTCCTATAAGTAGGGGGGGTGCCGGACACTCCCCGTCCCGAGGAATCTGGTTCCTCACGCAAGCAATACAGTTCATTTGTCTACAATCTACTTTCAGTAGCTCTTTGTTAGAACAACCTGTTGTTGACAGTGAACCCCTTGTCTGAGACGCGTGCCACAACCTTCGATTATCCTGTCAAGCTACCCTTAGGCGTACTGCCTTGCAGTCTGTACCCGAACTCGGTGCAGGTTGTAACATAAAAGTATCGTACTAATAAGAAAGTAAATAAAAAAAATGGTTATAAGGAGGCTATTTATATGGGAATCCCTATGTAATATTGCCCTTTTTTTATTTAGAAGTTAGTGACTTAGTTCGGAAAGTGCCGTAGCCGAAAAAAATGGAAAAATTAAGATATTTTTGTCGATTGAAATAGGCCTTGGTAAGTTGCCGTCAGAATGGCATAATTGTGGTGTAGAGACCATTACTTTCCAGGACTCTGGAAAACTTGGGAAAGTGGCCTATAATTATGCGAAACGTTCACACCCTAATCTCGGGACGGTACCCGCTGTCAGTGGCGCACGCCGAGATTCGGCGACAACAACAATCAAGACGCGTGACAGCTCTGATTTGAGTTTGTTATAAAAACCCGCGTCTTTCCTCTCAAAATATCAAAAATATTTTTATTTTATTTTCTTTTTACCTCAGTATCAAAACAAAACCTAATATCACTCAGTTATACACACCACTTCTCTTCATCATGCCCAGAGCCAAACGCGCTGCTCTCGTCGAGCAAAACAACATCCCTGCCGCGTGGGATCCCACCTCCTACATGCTCAACGCCGCTCCTGCATAAGAGGTAAATCCCCTCTCACCTCACCTCACTCATACATCACAACATGGACTAACTCGCTTTCTCAGAACCCCTTCCCCGCCACCAAACCCCGCAAGCGCACCACAACCACAACAACCACAATCCCAGACATCCTCGACGTCTCCTCAGTGATCCTCTCCTCCCACATAGAAATCTACGACACCTGGAACGAAATCCGTCGCAAAATCCGTCGCAAAATCCGTCTCTTTCTCCAAAACCCGGCATGACCCAAGCCGCCTTCTTACGCGCAATCTCAACCTGTTCAACCACGGGAAAAACCATATCATCCACCAGTCTCCGTTCGTTTTTAGAACAAAAGACTAAAAGGCCTCTGGCTTTACACGGTTTATTATTCTAGTTATGTTTTTTTTTTTGAAAAGATAAGAATTAGAGATGGGAAGCCGAAGTCGAAGCATAGAGAGGGAATGGAAGAGGCTTGGGGTGCTGAGGGGGTTGTTCCTACTGATAGACCGAGGAAAATTTGTTGGTTTTTAGGGGGCAGAAGGCTTATGTTGATCAGTGGGGGAGGTTGGAGATTAGGTGAATATGTTTTTTTTTTCTTTGCGATAATGTTTCAGAGTTTGTTTTTATGTATAATGGAAAGAATTGTAACGTTTCAGGGAATTAGATGATTGAGTTATGATTAAGCTGTCCTCGTCTACCGTGTCTCTCTCTAGATGGGTTTCCACATTTGATATATTGGATTCTGATACAGGCTGGCTGCATTTTATCTCATGTTCTCCAGAAATGGAAATCTCAAGGTCGTCTATTTGGGATTTTTTCTGTAAGTTGTATTATATACCTTGCTTGTTTACCCATCAAAACTGAAGGACCCCTCTAAATACCAAGTCCTCCTCTCAAATCATTCAAAACAAACCCCTGACTTCTCACAATCTCTTCCAAAGTCCCCCGATAAGTCAAAACTTCTGCAACCAATCTCTCCTCATGAACACCTTGACAACTTTTACCACACTCAACACCACCACCACCATTACCAAATTCCATAATACCCCTCTTCCCCTCATTGTCGTCAAGATCAACCTCAGTATCTACCGCCTCCAAAAAACTCACAACCATCTCCTTGCCAGCCAACGTCTCATAATCCCATCCCAACCTCTCTAAAAACAACTTTGCCAAACAATGGTTATACGTAGTAATCATTCCCAAAATAGCCCAAGCATTCGCATCGTTCCTTTCGTAAACAACAACAGACTCTTCCAATCCTCCAGGACAATACATCGGCAGTCTTCCAACAAGAAAACAATCCGCCCCAGTTTCCTTTCCAGTAAAAGTATAACTCTGTATCCTCCTCAATCGTCCAACATGTTGTCCCTTTGGATTGAAAAAAGCAAAAAGTGATTTGAGTAAAGGTAATCCATCGTCGAGGGTCAATTCCCTGTTGATGCAGATGGCAGGTGCCAGAG
Source organism: Podospora fimiseda (assembly GCA_033297215.1). Taxonomy (NCBI): domain Eukaryota; kingdom Fungi; phylum Ascomycota; class Sordariomycetes; order Sordariales; family Podosporaceae; genus Podospora; species Podospora fimiseda. Next base: position 42,595 of record MU865476.1, on the reverse strand, counting down.
TCAAGCAATACGTCTCTCGATCGCGAATCCAATCCACTATTCCAGAAGAGTCCTCCTTAACCGCCAATGCTTGCCTCAAAACACTGGCAGTAAACTCATTCGTATCTTTAGTCTGATCATGATAAAATTCCTTCACCGCAGTACCCGTCATCCCTGCAATCCTTGACGACCGAAGGAATTCTAAAACAGTAAAATGAGCAATCTTTACAAACTCTACTGTAGGCGTTGTTATTGTCGTCGTCGTCGAACAAATATCCTGTAAAGAATACAAGTTCCATTTTTCTCCTCCCTCGGCAGCCGGACCAAACCGAACACGAGCATAACACTCTGGAGTATCAGGCGTCTCATACTCAGTCGTAATCAAACACCCCAAGAGCTCTTTGAGGTCTTCAGAGGTATAATACCATGATTTGTTTGTAAGGTGTCGCAGGTCATCGCAGATTGCGTCGACGAGTAAATCGATATAGATGCCTTGGTCCGTCATCCATGGTGCTCCCATGTGTCCGAGGATCCAGATTAATGCGCGACGAACGAATAATCGGTCGTCTTCAGGGATTCTTTCCAATTCCCGAGTGTAGATTTCGTCTAGATCCCGCGGGAGGTTTTTTAGTGCTTCGTAGAGTTGGGATTCTGTTCGGACACGTTCGATTATTTGCATTTGACAAGCGGCATACCGGAACCTGGACTTATATCGGTCAACTGGACATTGTCAGAAGGAGAAGAAAAAAAAACTTACATCCCCTGAGCACCAGCACACAATTTCTCCCTAATAACCGCCGACAAATGTCCCCATCTCTTCATCTTCGCACTCGTCAAAACCCACTCATCAACAACATTCTTTATATCCTGCTGTACAAACTCATTCGACATTGAAATATTCGCCGAAATCCCTTCAAACGCTTTTTCAATATCCAACGACGGACGACTCGTCACTAACAGTCGAACCTTTTGAAACCTTTTTTCTGTGACAAGTCGTTTAAACACCGTCAACAACTCTGACCTTGTTTCACTTTCGTCTATCCCGTCCGCCACCAAGTAAACCAAATCAAATCTGTCGATAATCAACGCCAATACACTCAAAATGTCTGAAATCGAAGGATCACAGCCGTTTTCGTGTAATTCTTTGAGTTGTGTCGGTGCCCACATTATCTGTCGACAGAGTTGATTGATCGTCCATCTTAGATATGAATATGCCGTGTCTTCTTTCCTGGCGTCGTGGTCGTCGTAACCCTTGTTGTTGCCGCTGTTATGCTGACTGTTGACGTTGTTATGTGAATAATGACAATAATAATACGAATATCCCAATCGTCCAAAAGAAGACTTCATCCCACAGTGCTGCTGCTGAACATGAATTTTAATCCGTTCAATAATAAACGAAGCCATCACAGACTTCCCCGCTCCAGGAATCCCATATATCCAAATAAACCTATACTCTGCCACAAAATCCACCGTAGTCGAATTCATCCACTGCCCCCAAACATCCCATCGATCAAGCCATTTATTCGTATGCGGTTCATGATTCCTAGACACATTCAAATGCATACCCGAGGGATTATGACAATTCCTCTCTAACCAACCCAATACTTCATAAAATTCATTCCTGGATAAACTCTCTTCGACTCTCTTCACTCCAGATTTTATCTCTTTGATATCCCGTACCATATCACCTGTTAACGCCAACAACAAAGTCGATTTATGCAAACTGATTTGCGCAAGTAATTTTTTGATTTGTCCTTCTTTTAGCGCCCATGTTAATCGTTTGAACGCGGAGGCGTCTGATGGGTTTTTTGGTAGGAGGTTTTCTAATTCGACGATGGATTGATAACATCCCTGGATTGGTCCTGTTGCGGAGAATAAAGTCGGTAAGGCCTGTTCCGTATTTGGGTGGAGTGGTTCATCGGAGTCAGTGAAGCAGGTGAGGATGGCGCGGAGGGATGTGACTTCTCCGGAAATCATAATCATGTCCCGGGGTGCGTCCTTGGCTGTCCCGATTACATGGCTGCATACTCGGATGACGGTGTCGGTTAGTTGGATGAAAGCGATGATGCTTGCTGCAAATTCGGCCATGGTTTGGGTTGGGGTCCGGGATCATGATTGTATTGTTGAGAGCGTGGGATGTAGGAACAGGGGAAGTAGGATGGATGGATTTGGCGATGAATTTTTTGGGAGGCCTTTCAGCTGGGTTCATGCCAAGATTTGGGGGGGTGGCGTGGATAGTAGCCCAACTGTTAATGCATCCACTCATGATGTTGCCTTTGGGTGTAGCTGGATTTGGTAAGCGCCACAAGGATTTTAGCATTTTTGGCTTTTAAGCTATACCATATTTTTATATGAATTCAATGTTCTCTCTAGAATTGATTTTTTTTTTTTTTTTTTGAAAAAAAAAAAAAGAAAAAGCATTATGTCAGTCTTGTCAGTCTTCATCTTTACCAAGCACAGCCCAGCCATCACCATTCTTGGCATTCCTCTCCCCAACACTCACCATCTAGGTACCTGAACTCTAACCTGACAACAAAAAATCATCCAGACCATCCCCCATCCTCTTCTTCCAGTCCTCAAGGTTCCTACTTCGCACTTCCAATTGCTAACAAAGTAACATTCAAGCAACAACTTATGCATGACAACCCCTTGTACATGTACATTCATTCTTGGCAAAAAGACATCAAGGTTCACCAATCCCGCGAGTTCATCAAGGTTCTCAACTACACACACAAACTAACAAACATCACAAATCACAACCTGGAAAGAAGAAAGCAAGAAGAAAGCAAGAAGAAAAAAAATCATTCCATGGGGGTTGGGAGAGAAACATCAAGTATTTATACTCCCTTCCCAAACCTCCTTGAAACCCAAAATCTAACACTACACTGCACACTGCACTGCACCCTCAAATCAATCTATTCAAGTTACATCCAATTGGTTCCCGTCTTCAGCATGCGTTTCACCACCGTCATCACCATCCTTCCCCTCCTGGCATCCGCCTCTCCTCTCTCCCCTCGCCAGGAAACTGTCACCACCACCACACCCCTCTTCCCAATCCACTCATCCTGCAACATCACTCTCTCCCGCCAACTCACCCGCGCCTTCGAAGAAACCGTCCAACTCGCCTCCCACGCCCGTGATCACCTCCTCCGTTACGGCCAAACCTCCCCCTTTGTTCAAAAGTACTTTGGAGTCAACGCCTCCACCATTGTTCCCTTGGGAATCTTCTCCCGTGTTGCTTCAGGAGATAGAGGCAATATGACTTTTAGATGTGATGATCCAGACCGTAACTGCGCTACTCAAGAAGGTTAATCTCTCTCCCTTGAATCCCCACGCAGTGTACGTGTACTAACTGTTGATATGAAAACAGGCTGGGCAGGTCACTGGCGAGGATCCAACGCAACCCAAGAAACAGTCATCTGCGACCTCTCCTACGTCAAACGTCGCTGGCTGGATTCCATGTGCGGATTCGGCTTCACAGTCTCCAAATCAGCCACCAACCTTTTCTGGGCCACCGATCTGCTGCATCGTACCTTTCACGTTCCCCAAGTCAGCGATGACGCCGTTCATCACTACGCAGAGGACTACGATGGAGTCTTGGAGATGGTAAAGACTGAACCCGAAAAGTCCGTTTATGACAGCGATACCCTGATTTACTTTGCAACTGATGTTTATGCTTACGAGGTTGCTGCTCCTGGAGAGGGATGCACTGGTGATGAGGAAGAGTCAGAGTAAAATGGGATCATAAATATCCAAACCGGAACCATCTGACATCGCAAACTCAAAAAGTTTAAATATTTTCAATTTCATATCCTGCCCTTTTCAAATTCTGAGCCCCGGGCCTTCTGTAAACAAGATCTCTTCAGTGATGTCATCCAATCCCGAAGTTTCCTCCCGCCACTCCAACCCCATTTCATCCCACGGCAGCTGCACCTGTTGAGATATTGACCCAGATGAACCAGTCTTTGCGTGATCGGCAAATTGTTCCTGCCAATATTGCCTCCAATCAATATCCTCCTGCTGCAGATCCAATTCGTGCTGCTGTTCCTCGTCACTCTGCCTTTCTGGGCTTTCCTCTTGATTGAACGTCAGTGGGTTGGTTGCAGACTCTTTTTTCTTTTGGGGTAACGACTTACTGTGTTTCTTGGGATGTTGTAAGATCCAGACGACTAGAATTATTGCGCTCAAGAAGATGAGGCATGATATGAGGAATGAGATGGTTAGGGTACTGCTGAGGTTGCTTATTTGCATTGTGAGTTTGGTTCAGTTGGTTGTATTTGCCTTTAGAGTTTTGGCCATTTCCAGGCGTGTTTGCAAAACCGGAGGTCGGAGTTGCTCTCCGTTTTAATCAACGATGAACGTGGCAGATTTATAAAGTACATGCTCATGCTGTGAGAATACTCGAGCGCAACAATAGCACGGATTTTGTTTTATTGTTTTATTGTTATTCTGAGCTGAAAAAAATAGAGGTACTCACGGAGAACCAAGACCCCATTGAGATATCCATTTCTTGAGAACATGGGATGAACAACATCCTAGAATCCAATATCTGAAATGTGCAAACGCATCTACAATACCGGGAATACCACTTCTTGAACGTTTATTAGTGCCATGTCTGATCATTAACACGCCTTTTAAATATCAAAAAGGCCTATTTAATTTTTTAAAAGTCCTCTTTTGTTTAAGTAATGGCTGTTTATCTATGAGAAGTCCTTTCTATTAGCAAAAATGTCTTTATTTATTATCCAGGCCTATTTTATACTAAATATGCGTTTCATCATTTGAAAAAGGCATGTTTATGATCAGAGAGGTGTAAAGTATTGCGCTAACAAACCTCCAAGGGGGAGTAGTGTATCGTCTGAGATGTGACGCCGTTTCCAAGAAATTTTACGGAGCGTCTTTCCCGTCTAAGTCCACCACAAGCAGCTGTCATGCAGATTTATGTAGCAGTTTCAATTTGCAAGCGTTACAACGGCTAATCTTGTTTTTCTTTTTGTAGGAGTACATTACCGACAAGGCCTCCAATTTGGTATTCCATTTCGAGCAAAATTACCAGATTTATACGAGTTATTTTTAGCTCTCTGGGCGAATTCTATACCACCCAAATTATCAAATGTGGTATATCTTACACTCCCCAAAGCTCAGTCTAACAACAATTCTCACCACCTATCGATTCATGCCAAAATGTTTCTCTTTTTCTTCCTTCTCTTTCTCCTCCCCTTATCAACCCTTGCCATCCCTTCTCCCCTCCTCTACAACTCCTCAGACATCAACACCGCCTGCGGACTAACAAACCCCGACTGTCCCTCTCCCTTAACCTGCATCCCCCTCTCAAAAAACTGCACAACCTGGACAACACGCTACCACCCCGGCTGTCCCGGCACCTGCCAATACATCGATTACTCCTCCACGCAAAAATACACCATGTGCGGCGGTTGGGCCTACGCAGACGACTGTTACGAATCGAAGGAAGTATGCATCGCGGACCCCAGAACAAAAAACTGCGGTATATCCTGCGACGGTAAAGGTCTATGTCATCCCTACAGGGAATTGTGCGGCTGGAACACAGGTCTAACCTGTCCTGAGGGCAAAGTATGTTTTGGTGATGGATCAGATGAAGATGATGGATTAATGTATGACGGTGCAACTGGGGGATGGGTAAAAAGAAAGTTTTGTGTATATGTCACTTTTCCTAATGGGAAAAAGGGGACGAAATGTGGAGGGGTTTGTTTACCGTTGAGGTATGGTAGTGATACTTATGAAAAGAGTTTGGAGGAGGAGGTTTGGAGGACGGATCAGGATGGATGGAATGGTGGGGTTAGGGGGGAGAGGTTGTGGGAGTTGGATGGGGAGGACGGGATGGATGGTGGTGGGGAGAAGGTTTGAGGGTGGGAAAGAAATGATGGGGGGGGGGGGGGGGGGTTGAGGAGGAAGAGGGGCGGGATTGCGGTGGGGATAGCTTCAAAATTATTTTGCAGTGCTAAAAAAATCTCTGATTGGATAGGTATTTCGACACCTTCAAGTTTTTTGAGGTCCTCCAAAAATGCTGTACGGTGCACCCGGGCCGCTTTGAGAATATAGAACGCCACTCCCGAGGTGACTTGTTGACTCTATCCGTAATAAAAATGGTGTAAAAGAGTCAAATTTTGGAGGCGTCCAAAAAAAAACACGCTGTATTAAGGTTGTGGATAGGTAGTACGGATATAATATAGGCAGGATAAGGTTTAGTCGAAACTTAAAGGTAGTACTACGAAGTGCGAGTTGAGTTGAAAAGGTACCTCTTTTTGCACTCTTTGAGAGCGGGTATCAGTAAGTGTCTGGTAAATATACTCTTTCCAGGTGGCCCACCGTTGCTCGGCATACTCCAACAACCGGCAGCTACCGTCTCCTCACGCTCATCCAGTTGAACCCCCAACACGAGAAACACAGATCAAACTGCCAATAATCCCAATACAGCAAGTCGCTCGGCACCGGGACACTGTTCACCACAGCCTGCATCTCCTCTATCGGCAGGCGTGCCCTCCCCTCGGCCTCGGTAATACCTACAGACATAAACTCGATCCAGAACGAGTCCGAGTGCTCCTTTGGAATACGAAAGTGTGTCTGCATGGCATCGACGCTGTCGTGTATATCAGACAAGATCAGGGTCGGCTTTGTCATGTTGAGCGCCTGTGTGGCCATGACTTCCTTGAACTCTGTGATTCTGTCATTGGGAACATAGAGTGTCACATTACCCTTTTCGGCGGCGTGGATCACATTCAGTCTAGTGACGGGAAACTTGACGTCGCTGTTGCTCATGACCACGCCATCCAGTCCCGTGGCGCCGGTGACGGCTGACTTTCTGTCCCGGTCAATAAAAAACGGGAATGGACAAGCTTCAGCGCCCTCGAAGGCGCTCATCATGGCGCGGTAGACGCCGCTGCGCTCGGCCAAACCGGCCTCATCGTCTGTCAGTGCGAGACAGTAAAAGTGCGCTACGGTACTCTTCTCGAGCTTGAGGTCCCTCTTGCTGAACAGTGAGACGTTGCGGTACCCGAGCAGGAGGGCCTTGAGGTCCGCCTGGCCAAATAATTAACCCCCCGGGCCACTATGCTGCAAGTTCATCCGCTACTGCACGGAAGCGCACCGAATCCAAGACCAACTCGACCCGTATATCCAACACCTCAGCGCCTGCCTACCCGTCGAATCCGGATCCATATCGCAAACGCTGCGCATCGAAGCGCTGGACGTAATGCATAGCATCTCTCGCGACAAGGCCGCAAAGACCTGGGACCAGCTGAAAAGTTGTTCGTCTTGACTCTTGACGCCCAGGGGAAACTTAATGACGGCCAGATCAAGACAATATCGTTTTCATCACAGCTGAAGGAGACGCTCGTTTCCTCTCAGGGCTCAGGTGGGCTCCCACTATTGTTTTCATCACAACTAAAACTCTGAGATGAAAGGATGAATGTAACCTAACTGATCACGGAAGGAGCTTATGTCAAAGTCAAAGTCAGTAGTTTACACACTACAACACCTCCTTTCGAGTCGTTTGGCGTGGGTGCAACTAGAAACGAGACCCCTGGTTGTGGACCCCTGGTCATGGGGGCAATGTGACAATCCTCCAATATATCGAGGGCGCTATTCAATATATCAGGATCCTTGTGGCAGCTAAGCCAGGCGAGTCTTTATTGTTTGTTTCCGTTGTCTCGTAGCTGCAGAAACAATCTAAAGCAGCAAGTCTATAGCCCAGTCATGGGTCCAGTATATAAGATGCAACGAATACTGTTCACCATGAGCTATCCAGCACCAGCATCATGCCACCACTGCCTTGCCTCCATCCGCTGTGCATAACTCCAACTCCCCAACCTCTTTGTGCAAACATGCATTCTCCTGTCTGCAGTGCTGTTCCTCCTTACCTGCTGCGAGCCATCGCCGAGTCTGAGGTTAATCCGCAGCATGTGCGCGATACTGGAACAAAAGCCTTGGCCCATCATGAGCACTTGTCACTGGCCCGCTTCACGTTCCTCAGCGCTCTTGCCGACAACCGACCTCTGATCGACCCCCGCGTATCGGCTAGCCCGCGACACTCAATTGTGCCCGAGCATCTGTTGCAAGCCATCGCGGATTCGGCTGGAAACCCAGATGAAGAGCGCGCACGAGTGCAGCGACACGCTCAACATGCTCGGGAACTGGCCGTTCGTTCCCTGCTGCGGCGCACGGGAGATGACCAGACTCCCCGTGGTGTGACCGGCACCGGCCTCGTCATCGATTGCGTCGTCTACGACGCCAAGAACTCAGAGGTCGAGATGGACCTGCCTGGCACACTGGTGCGTGCTGAGAAAGAGGACAAGGCCGCGGACAAGGCGGCCAACCAAGTTTTTGACAACATTGCCAGCGTGCTCAAGTTCTACAGCGACCAGTTCCAGTGGCAGTCGATCGACAATGCCAACATGAAGGTCGTCTCGACCATCCACTTTGGAGACCGCTACGAGAACGCCTACTGGGACCCCATGCGGCGCCAGATGGTCTTTGGAGACGGCGGCACCTTCCTGTACAACTTTACAGGCGCCATCGACGTTATTGGACATGAGCTGACGCACGCCGTAACCGAGTTCACAAGCCCGCTCGACTACTGGGGCCAGAGCGGAGCTCTCAACGAGCACGTCTCGGACGTCTTTGGCATCATGGTTAAGCACTATGTCGGCAAGATCAAGGCCGACGAAGACGACTGGCTGATTGGCGAAGCCTGTCTCATCCAGGGAGCCAAAGGCGTCGCCCTGCGCAGCATGAAGGCTCCCGGCACGGCTTATGACGATCCCCGCTTCGTAAGTTAATACATAAAAGTTCACAAAGACTGATCAACTGACCGAAAACTCCCCACGCATAGGGCAAAGATCCGCAGCCCGGACAAAGTTTAGCGAGGCCCAGGCCAAGGTCGTGAGAACTGATCAGACTGAGCACTTCCTGATTGGTCGTACGGGGACTTGCGGGTCTTCTCATCCCTGCCCAATGATTGGATAAGGTGTCTCAGCACCTTGGGAACCACCCAGTGGTCCCTGCACGGAAGTATTACGCTTGGGACGTAACACTTGCCGAAAAAATCCCATGTCTTTAATGGGCTTAGGGTTATATGTATAAAAGAGTGGACTGCATTGTCGGAGGTAATAAAACGCATTATACGAAGAGATAACCTCAAATAAAAAAAGGGAAGGGTGGAGTGAGTGGTGGTGGTGGTGAGAAGCTATGAAGGTCGTTTTCTTTTAGAGGAGAAAAAAAAAAGACCATCGGGGAGTTGAAGTGAATTGTGATGCTGCCTTTTTTTTTGTAGAACCCTAAAATTACTGTCATCTCGAAACTTTTGATGACCTCTAAAAATACTTATATTTCCAGACATATTCAAAGTCATCCCGGTATCGGAGCAATTATGTAGGTGGCTTCAAGCTTTTGAGCCTTCCAAAAAATGCTGTAATTCGTTATAGTCAAGATTTTGAGGGCCTCTAAAATGCTGTAAAGGGCACCCTAAAAGTTCGAGCTTATTGGGCCTCTTAAAAATGCTGTACGAGCCTGTAGGAAGCGTGAGAGCCCAAACTTCAGAATTTTGAGGTCTCCTAAAAATGCTATACCATCCAAGACTTGATGCAAGCGCGAGGCGTGAGCTAGGGACGCTTCGTATTGATGTCAACGTAAAGAGTAATCAGCTGCGCATGCTCCCTGAAAAAGAGAACTGAACGCCCGTTTTCGAAAGCCAAGTTCAAGAAAAGCAAAGCAACCTGATACACTCCGTAGAGAGCCCTAAACCAAAAGAAACTCATCCTTCCAAAGCCCATACAATAAATACCCAATCAACCCATTCTATCCAAGCCTTCCAACCAAAAACCCAGAAACAAAAGAAATCACTTCTTCCCCATATGTTCATCCAAAAACCTTATCCCATCCGCCGCCGCCTCCCTAGTCTCATCAACCCACCCCATAACCTCCCCACACCCCAACATATCATGCGGTGCATCCTCAATAACGAAATCCCCAACCGGTCCTTTTCCTGTTCTCCTCTGATTCTCAATAAATTCCCTAATAACCCCATCATATACCTCTTTTCCTCCCCAATTAACCCAAATCGGTACTTTAGTTTCAAGAACCTTTTTAACCGGAGATATATACGGATGATTTTCCGTCATTTCCCTAGGAATAAAAGTTCTGTATCCCCATCCAGTATTAGCAGGCAACACCATATCCGTCTCAAAATTCTTCATGCTCGGAAACCTCGACGGCGGGATACTCAAATCAACCCAAGGACTCCAAAGTAAAATTCCTCCCGGCAATGGCAACCTCTTTCCTCCCCCGTCCTGCTCCTCAAGATATCTAAGTAAAGCCAAAGCCAAATTCCCCCCCGCACTATCCCCCGAAAAAACCACCTTCCCAGAATCAATCCCCAACCTTTCAACAACATATCTATAAGCCGTAATAGCATCCTGCAACGCAGCAGGAAACATACCCCTTTTCCCCTCCTTTTCAGAACTCAACCTATATCTCACAGCAAAAGCTTTCGCATTAACCTCCGTCTTCGTCGCATCAAGTAACAAACTCGCCCCAAACTTCAAAAATAAATCCCTACAATCAAACATTGTATATCCTCCTCCATGAAAATGCATGTATACCCTCCCTACCCCCTTTCCCCCCTCTTCAGGTTTCTCCGGAGTCCATACACCCGCTACGATACCCGGTTTGACATCTTCATTGGGTTTTGCCATAGCGGTATATTCATCTTGGTCAAAGGGATCGATAACAACGAAACGGTTTCCCTCGGAACCGGGTTTAAGGCCGAAGCGGAAGGGGTTGTATTCGACTGTGGCGATGAAACCAAAGATTAGTTTGATGAGGGATAAAGTGAGGGATTGGCGGAATGTCCAGGTTGGTAAAGGGCGGTAGGAAGGGAAGTAATAGCGGATGGAGTAATAGAGGGTTTTGAGGGGGAGGAGGAGAACCAGAAAATAGGTTGTGTAGAGGAGGGTGAAGGGGAGGGTGCGGGCCCAGAGGGGTTGGTGGAGGGTGGGGAGGATGGAGGTTGTTGTTGTTGTTGTTGTTGTTGTTGTTGTCATCGTGGTTTACTGGGAGTTGTTGTATTGTGGGGAGATGGGTGGTTGTGTCGTGGGATTGGTGGTTGGTGATGCTGTTCTGTTGTTGTGTGTGAGCGAAGGAGGGGGATATGGTTGATATTTATGCTGACGATAAGGATGCGAGGGCCTTGGTAGAGATGATGTTGGTTGGCGGAAGAGAGGGATTGGGAAGAGAGAGAGCGAAAAAGAAGGAAAGCGGGGTGATCAGCAAGTTCTTGTGTGTTCGACTCAAAGTGGGAAAAATGTGACCGGTTTTATAATTGTGGCTTTTTGGGTGAGCAGCCAACAAGGTAGCTCAAGGTCCGGATGGGATAAGATGCGATGCACGTGTGATGAGTAGAGAAAAAATGCGGGGGAACAAAGGAATCGACAAGTCTTCTTTGAACGGGAATATGGGGTATATCGAAGAATTCAAAATGGAAACGGGACACATACACAACACGGTAATTATGGGGCGGGCCCCGGTTGTCGATAAACTACGGAGGACAAATAAAAACAAAAAGGAAGTTTGCATCTTGCATATTTCTTGTGTCTCTTTCTGTGTTTGGTGGTGACGACGATGAATGAATGCATCATCAGTCACACAGAATGTGGAGGAACTGTCCGAACTGTGTAACTTGATGCAAGGGATGGATGTCACCCCCCATACTGCTTTTGGTGATATTATTGGTCCGGAGGTAACCATGAGTGCATGCTCATGCACAGTTCTCCAAAAAAAAAAAAATCCTTCCCCCCAACCTCCATCGGATGGCAGTTGAAAGTTGGGGGAGCACGGGAGGTGAGACGAAGGAGAATTTGAGAAGACAGGATGAGGGGATGATCATTTCACGGCAATTCGCGGGTTCTCAATATCTACATATTAATAAAGCCGCTGGCAAGTTCCCGCTTCCGATATCACTTCACACTGTGACGCCGGCAAGGACGAGCATGGTCGTTGCCAACAGATACCATCGGGACTGGCCGGTGATCGACAAAGAAATCACTCGTGTTATACCCTCGGTAAAACCGGCTGGAAATACCATCATCGTCCATTAATCTCATAATTATTTTCATTGAGCTACGGATTTAAGCAAATCACTACACAGTTATTCCATTCATCATGTATATCCAAAAAAAACAAAACTTCAACTATTCTCTTAGATCCTCTTCCGCAATGGAAGAGTAACAGCAACATAAAAAGCAAAAAATATACAAAACTATGTGTGTCCAAAACAAATTCCTCACAAAAAAACCAAAAACAAAATAACAAAAGAAAGATATTTCCTTGCAAAGTAGAGCAAGTGAGTGCCCAAGATTCCACACTTATTCCATCAATCATCCCCTTTTCTCCCTTCCTTCCCTTCACAACAACAAAACACCCAATGTAAATAAATCCTTTCCACCCTCTGCCTGCCCCCCCCAGTGCCATTCCCGCCCGCCTACCCCATCCCCAAAAAATACCAATACCAATACTAATATCCATTCCTATTTTACAAACTTTGCCGACAAGAGATGATGACAACTATAAGAGTACAAAATAAAAAGTCAAAAATATCCCATCAAATATCATGATGAGAAATGAGAAAAGCCAGAAAACCCGTTTCATAACCTTCGTGAAAAAAAAAGGAAAATCTTCTCCGACCAAAATCGGGTTTGTAAATGCAAACCACGGAGATAAAAGAGACCAAGACACTTGAATCCCAAGAGATATCAGATGCCTGATGGGAATGCCGAGGCCGAGAAAGAAGTATTAGAAAGCCCGAGGCCTCGAGTCGATACCGTCGGTGCCATGTGTTATCCAAGTCGAAAGAAGGCTGAGATGCAAACAAGAAGAAAAAAAAACGCTTAAACCCGACCCATCTTTGTTTCCTAGCGCAAAAGGGTTTGCAATAACCAAAACAAGCCAAAAAAGAATTGTGAACAGAGAGAGAGAGAGAGAGAGAGAGAGAGAGAGAGAGAGAAACGACTCCTTCAAGAACCAGTAAAAAATACGTCGTCATTATTAGTAAACATGTTGACGGCGTCGTACTCCTCATCAAATTTGCTCAGAATCATATTCTGATGAGGATCCATTGGAACAAGTCCACTGTCATCCCCAAACGACATGAGCATATCGTTTTCCATTGCCATCATGTTGGGCAGACAAGAATTCGAAGGTCCACAATTGACTGACTCCATGGCAGCTCGTGCCGCAAGAGTGGTTCCTATGCCGATACTCGTGTCAGAGATACCACTGGTGTTTGGGTCCTGAAGGTCAAAGTTGAATCGGGTGCTCGTACTTGTTGGAGGAGGCGAACTGCTCGATGATAACTCTGGCGGTGTCCCAGCCGGGTGGGTGTAGTGGCTTGCCACACTCTTTGCTGGTGAACCCGGATTGTGTTTGCTGTGAAGATACTCGGAGCCGGCTGATGTCGCTTCGACGTTGGCCTCTGAAACGTGCGAGGTATGAGATGCGTGGCTGTAATTGCTAAAGGCAGAGGGTGACCTAGCACGGCTGATATGCGGGGGTTCGGTCATGCTTCCACATATAGTCGGCATCGGGGCAGTAGAAACTCCCAACATTCCTGGGTTCATGGTGGCAGAGCTTGCCATGCCAGGCATGGGCATTTCCATCAGGTTGGGAAATTGCTCGTCATCCAAGAGTCCTTCAAAATCGTTTCCGGGTGAGTTGGCGGCAGAGCTGTCCGAGTATCCGGAAAAGCTGCTAACAGAGCTTGACGAAGTGTGCTTATTCTTCCGCCTGGTTCGCTCAATTTTATCTCGTCGCTCTTCGACATCAGGCCGCACTTTCTTGGGCCGACCTCGTTTGACCACTTTACGGACTATCCCATCAAACGCACCAATGCACATGCCTCGTTGTCTGTGGCGAGTGAGGGCATCATGTCGGGCAAAGCTGTTTCCACACTCGCAGGGGTATGGTTTGATGCCGGTGTGGATTTTCGCATGGCGCTTGAGATCGTGCTGGCGGACAAAGCACTTTTGACAAGACGGACATTGATACTGCCGGTCGTTGAGATGGGTCTGAACGTGACTCTTGATATTCTCTTTGCGACCAAATCGTTTCCCACATTCCTCATACAAGCACACCCACTTTCCATCTGATGGATCAGGTCCCTGGATATACGCTGTGATGTCGTCAAGAGTGACGCCCGTGTCAGTTTTGGTTTCCTCAATGTTGATGTCGGCGATGCTGGCGGCGCTCGCGATGGAAGCAATCGACTCGGTTCGACGGTGCCTGGTTCCTTGACGAGAATTGGCTTCGGAACTCGGCGCAGGTGAGCCTGGTGGAAGAAGCGACCTGTGCGACTCGATTTCCGCCAATGTCGGGTGATGTAAGTAGTCCGGCCTATTGTCAAAAAGATTTTGTGATCCTGCTGTTATCATATGTCCTGGGATTGCTGGAGGCGCAGAAGTCATATCAAGTGGGCCTGGTCCCATGCTGTATCCGTGCTCAATCTTGACGAACTCGGCGCTAACATTATTCATGTTCATAAACTCGGGCGTCGGTAACACCTGATCCATCATCGACATGGGCATGGTGTTCCCTCGAGGCGGCGGAGGAGTCTGCATCATCCCTTCAGCTTGTTGTCGCAACTCCTGAAAGATACCCGAGGCTCGGTTGTTGGACTTGTTTCCTCGGATCGGTTTGATGGTCTCCTCCATGGATTCGTCATAATCGTCGCTGAAGCGGCTCGGCCGGTGAGGTGGAACTGTTGTTGGTACCGTGGGCGTCGATTCTAATTTGACCATGTTCTCATGCGGAGACTCGCTCGTGGTTGACGAGGCATAGCCATCTACCTCACCATCAGCATTCGACTTGTCTTGGACTTTTTCAGCAGGGTGCTTACCGTTAATGAACTGGTTTTGAGGGGTGATTGGCCTCGAATTCCCAAGGTCTACCCCATTTCCAATAGACTCAAACTTGGCCACCTTATCGACGATGCCGTTGCTGATGCGCCTAGAGTTGCGCCGCATGTGTGTGCTTGCGGTATCACTCTCAGAGATCCACCCTTGTGCTGTGCTGGCTGGACTGGAGTCAGGAAAGGTCAAGAAGGTCGGAGTCGAGAGCGCGCTGTCCTGGCCATAAAATTCAAACTCTTGGCTCGGGTTTATTGAGTTGTTCGTCGCAAAGTTGGCCTGATTTTTTATCATGCCCATGGATCCAAGATATGCGTCGTAAGAGATTCCACTCATGTCGCCCATTGGCGCCGAGCTCGCCAGGGCGTCGACGAAGCGCTGACTTTGCGGAGTGACATTTGGAGACACAAGGAAGCCTTCGCTGTCGTGAAGCTGTTGAGGATAGATGTCGCTTGAGAAAGAGGACTGACTGAGTGTAGGTCGATGCATGCGCCGTTGCTGCTGAGGCTGCGGCGGCTGTTCTCGAAGGCCATGTTGCAGTGTTGTGTACTCCTGTCTGGCGGTGGGTATCTGCTGCCTTCGGGTGTCCAGACTCAGTCCTCGTCTATGCGACATGTGTGATGGACGTTGTTGCTGGTTAAAGGTGGGCAGGGGCGCAATCTTGACGGCTTCAAAGGCAGAGGGGGTCGAGTTCTGTCTCCGATGCTGACGCTGGCGCGAGTGGGCAGGGCTTGCATGGGGTGGGTTTGACAACATTGTGGAAGCGGTATGGACGAGGATGTTACTGCAGATGGAGTGGAGTGTTTGGCTGCTTGGTTGCCGCACTCGCAGAAGTGCTTGCTGCTGGTCGAGATTGGTTCCGAACTGCATCCAAATCCCCGCCAGCGCGTTTCTGTCAGTCTTTCACCGCGACCCCTGGCACTTTTTTGCGACAATGCACAATTGAGCGTCCTGGGGCATGTGAACTCACCTCACACAGCACACAGCGCAAGCTTGTATTCAATCGAAGGAGACGATGCGCGCGATAAAATAAGAGATGATATTTTTGCGCGTGTTCCCCTTCTTTTCGAGACGGAACTCGACGGGACTCGGGAATCGACGACAAACTGTGGATGGAGCCTTTCGTCTCAGCTCACGCGCGCCTGTGGGTTTCTTACGTCCTTGGCTAGTGGGCTGCGAGCAGTTCACTGCCCTGCTGGATCGTGGGGCCGGGGGAGTGGATAGCGCTGCCGAGGGCGACGGGGGTGAGGATGCGCAAAGCGCAAAATGCAACAAAAAAATGCTGATGATGGAAAAATCGCAAATCGAAATCGACAATATCAATTAGGAATGGACGCAATTGGCAAAAAAAATGATATCTGGAGGTTGGGGATATGCCTGGGGGGGAACAGGATATTGCAGCAGAAGATGGAGCCAGGAGAAAAGACCGGTCGTTGCTCTGCCGGGATCCTTGGAAACGAAGACTGACCATGATCGCTGCTTCATGCTTTGTTTTCTTTGCCCTGGTTAATACTGTTGACACAGCAACAGCCTTCCATCTCTTTACTCTGAGACCTGTGATTGGTCAATTTTCCTCAATCTGTGGCACCACAATTAGCTGCCGCCGCTAGCGCTTCAGACCACCAAGGTGCTGCGCTAACAGGGACGTGCAGGGTCTCCCGACGTCAGCACAGGCAAACAATCACCAATCCTTCAACCTGTTTTACGCGAAACACTCAACCCTGCGGTTTGAATTGACGCCGTTGCTTTGATGATTTGCTTTGAAGAAATCCATCTAAAATTATCAATGCATTATTTTATTTTATTTTATTCATTTTCCAATCCTTTGACCGCAACCGCCTTGGAAAAATAAACATCAGCACGCCAAGGCCAATCTCCCATTTTTCCCGATCTTTTGTCTTGGAAATCTGGTGATCCCTTCATCTCCACACTTTTTTTCCACGCGTCATTTCATTCCAACTCCACCCAATAAACTTTTCTTGTTTTCGATTTTCACAGTTCATTTTTATTTTTAACCGCCATTTTTATGACGTACCTAAATATCACCAACTTCAATTCGTTTGTTGACCGGAATTGGCAACGCTTTTAAAAAGGGCTACCTTAATGAAACGGCACACCTTTGAAGAAATAATCGAGTCCACCGACGACAAAGCAGGATTCGACTATCTCCTTTGTCCCACTCTCCAGCTACAATGGCTCGACTCTTCAGCGTAGATTATACTGACCAACAAAAAAAATGAATAACAAATCATTTCCGTTTCATATCCAAATTCGCTACTCTTAACTGTAAATAATATCCCCAAACTCCCATCTAAACCGCTGTCAAAATGCCAATCGGTCGCGCCGCACGCAGAAAAGCCCTACGATGGCTCCAACGCGTGATGAAAGACTTCTTCGACCAATGGCGCCAAGGACAAAGTGGCGGCTACGACGAAAAATTCCGAATTCGCGAGATCGCTGCTATTCAAGTCCCAACTCCAGGTAAATGGCCAGGCCACAAAAGGGGACAAAAACACAACCCGTATCGATGCGGCAAACCCTGGGACGAAGCCGGGCCGAGAGCGTACAAATCAAAGGCAGAGACCGTGGCTGATTTTCTCTCGAAAAAGATGGCGCCTGCGGGCTTCAAGTTTATAAAGATTTTGGGTTGGGGCGGGTTGGGGATTTGTAGTTTGTACGAGGTGGATGATGGTGATGGGAATAAGATCAAAGTGGTCTGTAAGATGGATTTGAACCCGAGACAAAAGTATATTCATAGGGAGATTGCTTCTCATGTGGCTACGGCGGGTGCGAAGCATATTGTTCAGAGGGCTATTTTGCAACGACATCATACTCAGATTGAGCAGGTCACGAAGCAGTTGAGAGCGTTTGATCCGCCGGATCCAGGAAAAACCCAAGCGAAAGCTGTTAATGCTCCGGAGGGTTTTGAGCTTATTGAAGAGCCTGAAGATGAGGAATTTGAAGTTGTGGATCAAAAGTTTGTCGAGTTGGACATCAAGAAGGACCTCAAGGAAGGGTTGGACGCTGATGATAGGATGTTATTCATTGAGTTCATGTCGAGGGGAAGATTTGATGACTATATCAGGAGGGTGGCTGAACAACTCTCCGAGTTCCCGGATCAGGTTCTCTGGCAGATATTCGACTGCCTGTTTCGGGCTGTTATTGGTATGGCGTATCCTACTGCCTTTCATCCTCTTAATACGGATCCCAGGACGGAGCATGTACCGACGATCAGCGAGACATGCAGAGGGCTTCCGGTTCTAGACTCAACGAGCCACAGAGACCGAATCATACATTTTGATTTGGAACCCCTGAATATTCTCGTCGGCAACTTTGATCAAGATGAACACAATGTTGTGCCTCTGATCAAAGTTTCTGATTTGGGTCTGGCAAAAACGTTCAACGGAAAGGAAACGAACGCTTGGGCGGTTTGGGCGACCAGACAAAGTGGAAAGCACCACATCTTTGCGCCGGAGCAACACACAGAAGAATGGGACTATCTTGACGAACTCCCAGATATGAATATATCCGAGACGGCAGGCAACTACAACTGGTGGACGAATTTGTATCAGGTCGCTCTGGTAATGTGGAAGCTCATCACTCTTCATGACTACGAGTATCCGCCAGTAATCGAAGAAATAGAGATAAAACAAATCGACGGCACTCTCGTCAAAGAATGGACCTACGGCGGATATCTGTTTCATTCCAAATTCAACCACATCGACTCCGACTTGAGAAACCTGGTTGCTCTCTGCATGATACACAATCCCACTCATCGGCCGAAAATGCAAGACATTGAACTCTGCATCCAAAAACACTTGGACAAGGAAACGACGGCCAACGATCAAATGGTTAGGCTTTTTGTTGATGATTTCTTTGGGGGTCCTCCGCCGCCGACGAGGGTTCCTGATCCGGTGGATCCAAAGGAATATGAAAAGTTAAAGGGGTGGCGGATTGAACCAATGAAGAATGAGACTTTGGAAAAGAAGAAAATTTCATCGATTATGAAGTTGGCCAGTAAGTTTGCTGGTTGGGGGTTTTAAGGTTCTTATGGATGTGTTCTATTTACGGTTTTTACCAAGATCTTGGAATGGAGATTTTAAACGAGAAAGAAAAAAAGCCGGTGTTCGGGGTTATGAGAAAAAGGCGAATCTATATGTGTATCACGTTTCACAGACACAGGTACCGAGTCAGAAGGAAAAGACAATGCATGTGCCTGACGGTAAAAAGGGCCGCCGGACAAGACCGAACCATGGCGCTGGGCTCTTGTGTCGTGACTGGAACGAACAGGGCTCGTCTTGTTGTTCGGTGCCGGTAGTCTACGCCTGGCTCGCCCCTTCGCGATTCGGGACCGAGGTTAAAGATTCAAGACAAATGTCTAGCCCCCTTGCATTTGATTCATTTGGCTTGGCTGGCTGTTCGGTCGTCCGGACTAGGCGCGGCGGTTGTCCGGCTTTTCCCCGCCTCTGCTCCGTTGATACGTCCGGACCACCGACGATCATCTACTACCGTATATGATATTTTGGATGCCTGATGGGGAATATCTAAAATAAAACGGGATCGATTTTCCTCATTCTGATCTTTTCGTTTCTGTGTCACCCCTTTCGTCTTTTCACTCATCTCAATATAGACTGTCACTGCATCCTTGTTAGTTTCTCAGACCAATAGAAGAAAAAAACTTCATCAAAATGGTTCTCGCAGTCCCCACCGCCAGCCTCGAAGGCAAAGTCGCCCTCATCACCGGCGCCGGCCGCGGTATCGGCCGTGGTGTTGCTCTCGAGCTCGGCAAGCGTGGTGCCTCCGTCGTCGTCAACTACGTCTCCTCAGCCGGTCCAGCTCAAGAAGTCGTCAAGGAGATTGAATCCTACAAGAACGGAGCCCGCGCCATCGCCATCCAAGCTGACGTCTCCCGCGTCTCCGAGATCAACCGTCTGTTCGCCGAGGCCAAGAAGCATTTTGGCAAGCTCGACATCGTCATGTCCAATTCCGGCACTGAGTCCTGGGATAAAACCGAAGAAGTCACTGAGGAGAAATACGATCACGTCTTTAACCTCAATGCCCGCGCTCAGTTCTTCGTCGGTCAGGCAGCCTTCAAGAACCTTGAGCGTAATGGCCGAGTTATCCTCATGACGAGCATTGCGGCTGGTTTGATGGGAGTCAAAGACCATGCGTTGTATAATGCGTCCAAGATGGCTGTTATTGGAATGGTGAAGGCTTTCGCGACGGATTTTGGGGTTAAAGGTATTACGGTTAACGGTGTGGCTCCGGGTGGGATTAAGAGCGATATGTTTACGCAGAACGCGTGGCATTATATCCCTGGTGGCACTCCTGATATTCCGGGGGAAAAGATTGAAAAGATGATGGCTGAGCATTGTCCTTTGGGACGGTGTGCGGTTCCGGAGGATGTGGCGAGGGTTGTGGCTTTTTTGGCTAGTGAGGATGGTGGCTGGGTTAATGGTAAGTTAGCTGATGTTTTTCTCTGTGACAGTGTAGGTGACGAAGTGAATGCTAATGTGGATGTGAATAGGTCAAATCATTACCATTTCTGGTGGTTCTTCTCAGTAAATTAACCATGCTGAGTGTCGTGTGATGCTTTTTTATTTTTTATTTTTTATTTTGTTAGAAGAGCTTTCCAGGTTCATTGCGGGTTGGGTTTTTGATATTTTCTGATCTCAGACGAGGAGGTTTCGTGCAAGGTAACAATATATTCGATGATCGCATTGGGAGGATGGTTTCGAGATGTAGGATAGAGTAGTGACAGAAGAACTGAAACGAAAGGGTATTTGCCATTTGCATGTGATCGCATTGATTTCATCTGAGGTGACTGGAGCTTTGATTATCTATTGTGATTATTGAGATTTAGTTGCTGGGTGACCGTGACCACCAAGCAACAGAAAGGGAACCAAGGAAGTGTCTCGAATGCACACCTTGTATTGATTGAATCTCCATTGAACTGTGTGATGACATCGACCCTCGCCTGGAGGATCCCAGGATCACTGCAGTCCTTGTTGATGAGCGTACCTATTGAGACCAGGATTTGTGATGTAGGATAGAGTAGGAACAGAATTCAATTGAAAGGTGTATGTTGTTCTCATTGATCGAATTGATTCACTCCAAAGTGAATGTGACTTTGAATCTCCACCGAAGCTCTGCAATGACATCGGCGTCCTCTGTATTGATTGGCATTTGAGACCAACGTTCAAGATATAGGATAGAATAGTCACGGAATTCAAAAGAAAGATATATACCATTCATATCGTGATTACAATGATTACGTGACTGCCTTGAATCCCCATTGATCCCCCGCAATGACATCGTCCTCCACAGCCTCGCTGCAGTCCTCTATTGACCAGATGACCTGAATAGCAACAGAAAGAACCGGAAGGAGGTCCATTGGCCTCTGATAGTTTGCCTGGCCCCGCATGATCTGTCATCTGATCCCAATCAAGCAACTTCAACCTTATCTGCCCCAAGTTCATCCCATATTTACAAGGCAACGAGGCAGCGAGGCTCCGCTATTGAAAGCAAACAATACCTATAGGCACCTTAATAGCTTATTGTGACCGCTGTTGCAGCGAAAGGGACCCGCTCTGCAAGTTTAGAGTCCCGAAACTAGGGGTATAAATAGGGCTTTTCCTCTCCTCCCCTTTCCTCCCACTTTCTTTCTCCTTCCTACAACCCACTGCGTTCGCGCCAGTCGACCACCAACCAACACATCGCGAACACTCCCGTCCACCACACCTTACATTCACACTACTCTTCTCCAATCTACCTCTCCTACCTCTTAACTCTCAACATTCGAACAAAATTCAAAATGGCTACCCAACCAATCAAAAGCATCCTCGATCCCGCCAATGCGATGGACATTGAGGATTTCGAGGCCAAGTACGACAATTCCATGGACTACGGGATCGGTCCCGTCAGCCTCGTTGCCGGCAACTTTGAGAGTTTGGACATCGACACTCTGGCGCAGCAAGCTCTGGCCAATCTCACCCTAGGACAGCCTCAAGAGGAGGCGATAATGATCCGTGACAAGATGATGTCGTCGGTCAATAATGCAGAGGCCGTTCTTGTAAGTTCCCCTCCTCCCATCCCTCTTTTCAATCACTCCCACTAACCACCTCTCTCCAGGCAAGCAACCCCCAGACTGCTACCGTGCATTTCATGATTCAAGTCTGTGCCTTGGAGGCCAAGGTTGACGCTATTGAGCGTGAGCAGGAGAAGCTCGTCAAGGAGGCTTGCCATGATCTCATCAAGCAGACCATTGCCGAGATGATGGAGGATCCCACCAATAAAAAGATCAAGTCTATTAACGGAAGGATCAATAACTTGGAAGTCACGAAGAAGGAAACCAACGAGAGACTCGTGGACATGCGCACGATTCAGTACCAGCAGAGCCGTCTCATTGAACACCTTTACGCGAGCAATGGGAAAAACATGGAAGTTGTCCTGGGAACCGGGGGCAATCCGCAGTCTATGGCTGCATATGAGGAATCCCTTCGCACGAAGAAGCGTAAGACTGGTGAAAGCGAGTCTATCATCCCCCAGACTGCCGCCAGTTTCAGAGCTCTTCGAACTTCGGTAAGTACATACCTATTTCCTTCTTTTCTTTTCTCTCTCTCTCTCTCTTCTCTCTTTCCTTTTTGCCCTTTGCCCTTGCCCTTGCTACATTCTTTTCTTTCCTTTTCGCTCTTCACTTTTGCTTCTCCCTTTTCGCTCTTCACTTTTGCCTCTCTCATTCTCCCTCCTTTACTTCCTGTACCATATGCTTTTTTGTATGATATCTACTCTTGCTGATAAACTCAATCTCAAAGACCAAGCAACTGACACGCGCACTAAAGCACATGTCGATCTCCGAGGCCGGTGGCAGCTCCAACGTCTCTGCCGCCAACGGCAATGCTGCCAGCATCTTTGCTTCTGCCAATGACTCTCCTGCTGCCACCAACGGTTTCCCTGTTCCCGTCAACGGCACTGTTGCTTCTGCCAACCCCACCACCGCCAACCCCTTTGCTGCGGCCAATGTCTCTCCCGCCAACGGCAATGCTGCCACTCTCTTTGCTTCTGCCAATGGCTCTCCTGCTGCGAACAACGGCTCTCCTGCTCGCACCAACGCCACTCTTGCTCCCGTCCACCCGCAGATGGCCCACGATAAACCCGCCGCCGCCAACCCCTTTGCTACTGGCAATGTCTCTGCTGCTGCTGCTGCGAACAACGGCTCAACTGCTCGCGCCAGCCGCTTTGCCACCACCGCCAACCGCCTTGCTGCCGCTAACCGCAATGCCGCCAACGTCTCTCCCCCTGTTCGTGTCGCCGCCACTCCTGCTCCTGCGGAGCAGCAGGCGCTCCAGAACATTACCAACTTTCCCAGGCAGCACAACAATAACAACGCCGCTAACATGGACCAAGGCCAGGACTAATCCTTGGTCTTGGTCCATACCTCATGCTGATCAGTCTTTTTTCGATTTTTTCTTGTTTTTTTTCGCATAGCAATGGAATCATCATTCGGCATCAGATAGGTATCATTGGGGTTTATGGAAAAAGGCGTTAGGGATTGGTCGTAAGGGGGTTTATTCTTTTTTTCATTAGGTGGTCTTGATATTTCTTTTCAAGCGTCAATAGCACAAGGCAAAAAGGATATACCCGGGTTCATGGTTTAGGGGTTTATGGAAAATGAGATGGATGGGGACGAGGAGTTCATAGCCCAGATAGTTTAAGCCATTAGTCATTCAGTATTTACGAAACTTGAGTTTATAACTCTACCAAAACTTTCTTTTTTCCATTTATGTGACTTGTGGGTGAATCAATAAATTGTGACATCAACCCCTAGCGGCCTTAATAGTTCAAAGTAAGAGAATCTTGATCATACAACCCAGCCTGGAAATCTACTTTCTCCCCCATTAGAGATAATGTCCCTCAGTTGAAGAGGAAGTTTTATGCCGACCACGCGCATTTTTTAATGGAAAAAAAATCATCTCTTCATTTTTTCCAGCCCAATATTTAATTATTTCATGGGGGTTTCTCGAAATGGTGTGGTGGTCGAAATCCAAAAAAAAAAAAAGCTTTCATCACTACCTCAAATTTTGTGGCTTTGGAGAGATATCGGAAACGACAACGACGAAAAAGCAAATCTCTAGAAATAAAATGAGAAATATTATTGGTAGAGAGCAGCCAAAATAAATACAGAATGATCTTTTTTTACCATGGGAAATGGGCGTGGTGGCTCATCGAAGGAGGATTTGCGGGCACAGTATCTCTAATGGAATGGGAGTGACTGAAGATTATTTAGCTGGGTCGTGATCATAAGCTATGTTTTAACAAGGAGTGGTTTTTTCAAGACAGTTTTAAAAATTCTTTTCTGTTAATAAATAATCTGAATCACCCGGCTACTCAGACATCATTTGCACCAGACTTGACACCATTCGCGTCAGACTTGACAACATTCGCGTCATGCTGGGATGCTATTCGTACCGGGCTCAAGTATCGTTTAGGTGATGAGGGAATCAGCATGAGATCGGGATAGAGGTATGGACTAGGACCATGGATCAGTCCTGGTCCTCGTCCATGTTGTCGGCGCTGTTGTTCTGCTGCGCGTAGGCCGACTTAGGCAAGTTGGTGAGAGTCGTGATGTTGAGACCATAGGTAACGTCGGACGGCATTAGTTTATTCTTTTTCCCCGTAGGTAGTTTTGGTCATTTCCTTTGTGCATCATTAAGCAAAAGGCAAAGGATACCCAGGTTTATGGCGAATGGGAGTTAGGTATGGAATATGGCAACTAGGGTTATGTGCATTTGAGGATGGAGTTGGACGCAGAGAGATGATGGGAGGTTTCGGTTTCGGTTATTCATACCAGATGGTTAGTTAGACATAACTAATATCACGAAAATTGAGTATTTCTACTCTACTAGAACTTTCTTGTTCATTTGTATGACTTGTGAATTCACAATTCGTGACATTAACTCGACATGTAGCAACCTTCATAGTTCAAAGTTAAGAGATCTTGATCATAAGCTACCTGTATTTTATTAACGATTTTAAAGCCATTTTCTTCATTTCTTTCTGTTAATAAGTACCTGACCTGGATTACCCGTTCTACTACACTGTAAATCTCTGATACTTGAACCTTTATTAATTTAATATTCATGTTGGAAAAACACACCTTTTCTTCGAAATCCTCACAGCTCTACAGTCCAAACAACCATCAACGTTAAAATTAATATGCAAAACTTTCACATTCTTCCTCCAAGATATTCTGTTCCCGACAGGTCTTTTTTTAACAGAGTAAATAAAAGTCAATGGGATGGAGGCACCGCCTCCAGTGGCGTAAGATGAATAATAATAAAATAAAAGTCAATTATCAATGTCTTACTTTTGGATATAAGCCGGAATCAACCCAGCCACGCCAGTCTTCAAGGCACCCAATCAGAATCTCAAAGTTGCACAAAGCATTTGTGGAGATTCCCCTTGTCGCTGACGATAACCGTCTAAAACTTTGACTACACCCAATAATATGCTTCTTGTATTCCATGTCCGCACTCACGACTAACCCAAAGCTGGAACCACCGTCGAACTCAGACAATATTGATACCACTCTGGCCTAGGGTAAGGATGGTCAGAGCTTGCTGGGCGAGGGTATCGATGTCAAGGCGCTCGATATTGTTGGCATGTTGGGCGAGAGCACCGATATCATCCAGACTCTCAAAATTGTCGGCATCCTGGATGCCGGTGCTGACTGGTCCAATCCCGTAGTCCATGGAATTGTTGATATTATTGTACTTGGCCTCGAAATCCTCGATATCCATGGAATTGTCGGGATCGAGGATGCTTTTGATGGGTTTGGTAGGTAGACATTGTGAATGTTGTTTTTAAAGTTTAAAAGTGAATAAAGGTTAGGTAAGAAAAAAAAATAAAAAAGGATCTAGGTAAGCTATGAGGAGAGTGTTCGTGATGTGTTCAATGTGGTCGGTAGTCGATTGGTGCGAACGCAGTGTTGTGGGTTGTAAGAAGGAGAAAGAAAGTGGGAGTGGAGGGAATTATATCTGCGCCAGACTCGAAGAACGTTCGCGCCAGGCTCAATAAATATGATTGAGATGACAGTGCTTTTAAATCAGTTCATTATATGATGGGTGTCCGTAATGCAAAAGCCAGCGTCGATGTAATTGTGAATGTCGCTGCCATTCCACCAATTCACATTGCCGGCGGCGGTTTGATCGCTGCTGTCAGTCTGCCGTATAGGTATTAAATGATTTGGTATATTGTAGAAGTCGGTGGCATCGGCGTGGTGTATCTATGGGTTGTTGCCGTGTTATTTGGGTGGCAAGGGAGTTTATTCTTTTTTTTCTTCGGCAGTCTTGATTCTTTTGTTTCGGCGTTAATAAGAAACGGCAAAGAGATACCCAGGTTTATGGATTGGCATTGACTCAACGCCCAAGGTTGAGATGGGCATTGTGTGGCGCAAATGGATTTTTATGGTATAAGTTAAGTATGGATTTGGAACTTGAGGAGGAGGGATGATTTACCTACCTATCCATATAATTACATACCTACGTCTTCATTGTGACGCCACGCGTAAAATACACAAGAAAATTTATTACTCTACTAAAACTTTCTATCCATTCATATGTGACTCGCGGATCAATGACAATCCTGACGTTACCCTAAGCGAGCTATATAATTATTGTCCAAGAAAGATCCAACTGATCCAAACCCCGTATTTTATTTTCATCCCATGTTTTGAGTTTTCCATCTCGCCTATTCCGCACACTCAGCCCGATGTTTCTTCCAATCCTTCTTCTGACAAGCCCCCGAGCAATACTTGACAGCCAAACACCTCGCACACTTCTTCAACGCTAATTCATCCTGTCCTTCAGTCTTCCCGCAGTTCCTGCACCTATCAACTTCAACCTCCTGCTCCAGTGGAGTCTTGACCAACGCAGGATCAACCAACTCCTCCACAATCGGAGAAGAATACATAGGACTAATAGCCACCCTCGTCGCGTACTTGGCTGCCGTATCCCACTCAGGCAGGGTAATGAACCCATCCGGCAACTTACCCTGTCCACAGCTGCACAAAACCCTTCCGCCATCCTCCAAGCTGACCGGAACTTGACCTTGCTTGATATACTCACACTTGTGCTTATCGTGCTCCCAAGTTCTGCAGCGCTCGGCAAGAGCAGGCAAGCATTTCTTCCATAGCAAAAGCTCGGCATCGTCAACAGTTATAGTGCAGCATTCCAAAGTCCTCAAGATGAGCAAGAACTCCTCCAAAACCCCAGAGTCAACGAGGGATTTTGTAAAAGGAATAATGGCCGCATCGAGCACCACACCGCCATGAGCAGCGTCAAGACGGATGGCGCTCACAAAAACCAACATGTTGACACCTTTCTCAGCGGAAGGGTGGGAAATTGCAAAAAGCCCAGTCTGTCCACCCTGAAGACCAGAAGTAATCATGAACATGGTAAAGAGAGACTCCTTAAAGTTGACCCGGGGAGAGGGTTGAACAGTGAGAGCAGACGGCGTGGCTGCTTGGTTGGCTTCCTCACGGATACGGCGCTCGCGGGCGGAAAAGACGAGAGACGTAAGGCTGTTGATGAAGCGAATTCTTGCTTTGTCGTCTGTTGCCAGGATTGGTAGTGTTTCGAGACTGAGGGAAGGAATATTACCCAGAGTTGTTGGGATGTGGGAGGGCAAAAGGACAACGGGACAGATGTAGTCGTCGAGAACTGGTTCCTTCAGAGCATCGGCGATGGGTGCAATAACCTCAATGTACTGTGATGTACGGGCGATGCGAGTCTTACTGTTTTCCTTTGACACAGGGACCGGGAAAGTCAGGGGCAGGATAAGGCGGGCCTTGCTGAAGTGAATGTTGATAATATATGGGGAAGCCTGCTGCAGACTGATGGGTATCGATTTATCAGCCAGGAGTTTCTTACCCAGGTCTGAAGTAATGTCCAAATGTCCAACAATAGCAGTGACATCATTTGTTTTCTCGTCAATGACGGTGGTGAACGTTGGTTCTCCTGTGGGGCTGCTACTCGAAATAGCGGCGCGCTGTAGACCCATTTCCTTCATCTGTCGAGTGACGCCGGAGAGTTGATGTGCCATATCAGCATGACCATCGTGGACCAAGAGACTGAGGAGCTCCTCGAACAAGGCATCCGAATTCACTTGAACGTGTTTGTTGATTGCCGTGCAGAGAGCCCCGAAACCTCTCGCCGCAAACATTTGGGCCACCGAATCTGGTTGTACAAACGCCGCGTTTGTCTCGATGGACAGCTGACGGTAAATCTTGTAGAGAATCCGTGCGAGAGGCGACGGCTCAATGGCGAGCTTCGTTTTGACACCGGAAACTTGATTGTTCTGCTTCCAAGCCAAACGAAACTGAAGTGTCATGTCTGACTTGCCTGACCATGTTGCAATGATGCCGTCGATGAGAGAAGTTGCCGTTGCGTTCGTCCAATATTCAGTTGGGGATAGGCCAAGCAGAGTGGTGATGGCGGTGGTGTGAGTTCCAAGAAGACTATCAAGCTTGTTGCCGGTAAAAGTGTTGTGCAGCAAGGCCTCAGTGTAAATGGTGGATGACGGCAAGGGCTTGAGAAGAGGTCCGGTAGCAACCAGCGCGTTCAGAATCCCAAACTGATCAGCAAGAGATGAAGTGTGAATGGCGTCGAACTTGTTGGGGGCATCACCGCTCTCCTCCTGTTTCAGCGTCTCGCAAAACGAAAAGAATTCGGCGATCTTGACGAAGCGGATGGTCGTCCTTGCGGCTGCATCCCTGAATGCATCAGTCCATGCTTCCCATTGCACCTTGGCCATGGTAACGATCTGGTGTCTCGGTTGGTCCGTCGAGGCTGCTAGTTCTTCGTCGAGGCGTAGGGGTGACAAGTCAGTGAGCTTTACGCGGGCAGCAGCCAGATGAAAGGCAATCAGCGGATCCGCGGGGTACTCGATCAGACATTTCTCGGAAACAACAGTGGCGATAATTGGATTGGGTGACATTAAATCCAATTGGGGCGGGTACCGTCCAGTGAGGCCGTTCTGCCAATTCATCTCTGTAAGTTCGACCATATCCTTCATGATCTGTGTTGAGAGAGGCGCGCAAGAGCGCGCGCTGCTCGGCACCACACATTCTCCCAACTTGCCGTAAATGGCTTCTTTTCGCTCATCTGACAGAGTCCGGATGTGTTCAAACTGTTGTTTGTACGTCTCAGTCCTCTTTGCTTTCAGATAACCAGCCCAGGTGGACCGAGCAAGATCGAAAGTGGCCTTATCGCGAAACTGCACTGTCTTGCCGTATGGACCAGAATTCCAGCCCTCAACGTTGTTGGCGATTCTGCAGAGCTTGCTCGCTTGAGCGATGACCAAGTCGAAGTCGGCCTGGTGGAGATAGAGCTGGTAGTAGATATTCCAAAGCTCGTCGGCAGAAACCTTGTCCTTCCCGTCCAGGATGAGGGTGAATAGGAGAACATGTCGGGCAATGTTCACCGAGTTGAAGGCCATCTTTGTTGCGGCAGCGGTGACATCTAGACGACGTTTGGGAAACCCCTTTTCGGAATAGAGGGTGTAAAGGATATCACGGACATCACCGCCGCTTACGGTCAAGATGTCGGCATCGAGACCTTGGGGGAGATCCTGGGTCAAGCTGATGGCGGGGTTGATGTCGGCAATTCCGTACGACCATATTGCGTTTTTGTCGTCTTTTGGTGGAGTAAACATTGTGATGTGTTACCCTTCTGGGTGATACCAAAGAGCTACCCAAATTCAAGGTGTTTGGGTTTCAGTTCCAGGTTGTTTGGGAAGGATTGGCTGGTGACGGATTACTGGGTGGGGTTAACCCGTCAAATTGGTTGACAGAAACTCAGGAACCTCGCAGCTGGTCGCAAGTGTCACCTATCTAACCCTGAGAAAAGGGGTCTAGGGTTATGTATGATAGGGTAAATCCCCCCTTCCCAGTTGAGGATATTTGATGATTGGTTGCCAGTTGCCGATGTCCTGCATGGTGGGCGGCTGATGGATGGTGGCTGCCTTCACCGGCAGGCATCTTTCGCCCCAACATCATTCCTTCCCTCACAATCACCCTTTTCGAGTCAACGAAACCATGGATCCCGCAAGCTCACTCGAGTTGGCCTCGGGAATTTTGTCCTTCATTCTGTTTGCCGGGAAGCTCATCAAAGGAGGGGTTGAGATATATCAGAATGGAGGGCTGGCCGAGAACGCAACTCTGCACGATGTCATCGAAAAGATGGAATCTTTCCATTCTCGGCACAAACTGCCGGCCGATGATGAAGACGTGAACGATATCTTGACAGATTGTAGTAATGTTTGCGCTCAACTACTTCAGCTTCTGAAAAGGATGGAACCTCCGGGCTCGAAAGGCGGCTTTCGTGCAGCGTGGCGTTCACTGTCCGCCTCTTGGAATAATGTCATCCGTGAGAAGGAGAAGAAAGAGCTTGAGGAAAAGCTTGGAAGGTGTCATGGTCGGCTTGGTTTGCTTCTTGTCTGGTCAACGAGGTTGGTTCGATTCTGTGGTGCACCTTTAAACATCCCAGACTAATCTCCGTTCAGCATCGCGGTTGACAAGCTGTCTTCCTCCGCTTCAAATAGCGAAGACACCATGGATCAAATTCAAGAGAGCATAGATAAGCTAAACAGTTTTCTCCGCGAAGGCTCCGGGATGGGTTGGTTGGCCAATTCGGTCGCGAAGGAAGTCGAACGCTCGATCAGCGACCAAGAGGCAAAACTCCACGATATGCGTGTCCACCAGTTTATTTTGAGATCCCTTGAGTATGGAAAGATGCGAGACAGAAGTAGCATGCTGAAGCAGCACCTCTCTGTTATTAATGAGCAGCAAAAGGAAAACGGAGGAACTTTTCAATGGATTTTTGAGCCCCAAGCGAGCAACGTTAGTGACAACGAAGAAGAGTTGAAAATGAAGAACGAAGCGAGGAACAAGTGGAGGAATTGGATCTCCTCGCAGTCAGATGCAGGTGTTTTCCACATTGCTGGAAAGTTTGGGTCGGGGAAGTCGACGCTGATGCAGTTCCTTTTTGAGCACCCCCAAACACAAGTAGAGTTTGAACAGTGGGCCGGTAAGCGAAAAGTCCATCTTCAGCACTCAGGTTACCTGCTTACCGTCTGTCAGGAGACCGAAAACTTGTCAAAGTCAACTTCTTCTTTTCGGTGATTATTGGCGGCACTCAGCAATTACTTGAGGGACTCTGCAGAACCCTGCTTTACGACATCCTCGACCAATGCCCCAAGTTAAGCCGTGATATTTTGCCTGAGGCATGGAACATCACAAACATGCTACATGTCCGAGGGGAGGACATTACCGGGCGCACGATCGTGGAAGACTCCTCAATCCCAACGGCCTTGGACAAGCTATTTGCTGGTTGTGATCCCAACTATTGTTTTTGCCTCTTTATTGATGGTTTGGATGAGTATCAAGACCCCAACGGTCGTGACCAAAGGGATTTGGTGAAGCTTATAAAGAGATGGGCTTCAGGAGGCCAAAACAAACCTGTCAAGATCTGCGTGGCCAGTAGGGAGGATCCCGCTTTCTTCAACAAGTTTCCGCCTGAATCAACGGTACGCCTGCACGACCTGACGAGATACGACATGGAAAGATACGCGGAGGAGAGACTTCGCGGCATCAACAATGAAAATATCAGAAACCAGCTCATCATGGAAATCCCGGAAAAGGCACAAGGTGTGTTCTTGTGGGTCCGCCTTGTGGTTCAAGAAATTCGCGAGGACCTCGAAGTCGGTGACCCGAGTGTTGACGCCCTTGATCGCTTCCCTGCTGGTTTAAGACCGCTTCTGACCAGAATGATGGATTCAATACCGGAAAGACATCGACAGAAGGCGTATCTTAGCTTTTCCATGCTTCTTGAGCTTGCCAAGCCTATAGATCAAAGGACTATAGGCTTGTTTGTGTCTGAGGCTGCTTACTCATTTTTGCAGGATTATTGCACAGACCAAGATTTCGCCTACAAAATGCAGATATCAAAGTGGTGGATTATCGACTACGTGGATCATGACCCTGCCGCTCGCAGGGTATTGGGAAACGTTCGAAAAGTTGGTACTCAACTAAGGGCGTGGTGCAAAGGGTTTCTAGATACCGCAAGATCTGACCCGTGGTCACGTTTTGAGACAAGGCGTATTGTATTTACGCATCGATCGATACAGGAATATCTGGCAGAGCCGGCTGTTCAAGTCAAACTTTCGAAAGGTCTTGTGGGATTGTCTCCGCTGGACGCGATTTTGCAGCTGCTACTTGCAGAGTTCACTCACAACGGCCGCGCCTATGATTTTACCGATTGGGTTTTCGATGTGTTTTTACTCCGCACTCAGCATGGATTGGACAAATACTCTTACGCGTTCTTGGATCGATGGCGCCATGTTGCTTTACAACGCAAGATGCTCGCAGCTAAGCCCCCCGACGACGAAGAAACGAGGAAGAGTGCACAATACACTATCACACTGAACCGATGGATTTTAGCAGACGCACATATTGAGATACCCAGGGACGAAGTCCTGCCCGAGCATAATTCTTCGGAATCTGCGATCCCTTGCAATTTTTAATAGCTGCTCTGGGAGAGTGTGATTATGCTCTCTGGAAGTTCCAAAGCGACCCCACAGTATTCGATGACAGCTTTTACACGATCATGATGGCCTACACAGTACTTTGGGCTGCAGAAGCTAGATTCAACAGCACTCAGCCCGTTTTTGATTGTCTCGACTTGATGCTGGTCAAGGGACGGAAAGTACTCCTTGAGTTCAAGACCTGGGTTTTCCAATCCCTTAAGTATCATCTTTCGCGGTATAGCCTGGAGTTTGAAACCTCAAATCCTTTGACCATTTGGCAGCACTTTCTACTCAATAAGTTTTCCACACTGAGGGAGGAATATCGGAGCAAATCTGAAGCTATCCAGCCGCGGATGTTCAGTTCAGATACCTGGCCTGCATTTGGAAAAGTTGTCGAGGCTTTCCTCCGCGCAGGCGCAGATCCTTACATGTCATTCAGTTCTATAAATCATGGAGGTGAAACAAGCACGACTTTGGAAGACCGAAAGCCGATAGCGACATTGCAGCTTGGACATGACGTTGCTTTGCCTTGCTATTACACACTTAGAGGCAAGTTTGACGATTTTGATGATCCTGCTTCAAGTTCTTCAACCAGTCTTGCTTCGAGAGCTGATGGTGCCCCTTTTGTCCAAACGGTCCTGGATTACAAGAACCCATTCACCTTCCGAGACTGGATTGAGTTGCTGGATATCCCCAACCGCGATGTCTTGCTAGACTTGATTGATAGGGGTTTGGCCGTGAGGAGCGATGACTCCGACGCGGAGGACTTGCGAACAGGGGACCAAGAACCACGAGATTTAAACAACACGGAATCTCATTCAAATTTGAACCGAAAAGAGCTGCCAGAGGCGGAGACAAACGGAACTATCCTGCAAGATAAACTACCAGAGGCAGCGACGGAACCCCAACAACTGGGAATCGGCGACTTCGAGCAACCGGCCCCATGTACAATCGTACCTGCTCCGTCACAGAATCCTTTTCAATACGGATATCTCATTTCATTTATTCTCGGTGTCTTTTTTGCTTATATTTTCTTGGTGTTTTGCAAGTAGGGTTTGAATGGGCTAAAATTTTGCTGTATGATTTGCAGCGTTGATTGATATGTCGACAAGACATGTATCAAGCGGTCATGATATTGATGTTTTTCTTGGATGGTTTGGGTGATAGCAAGTCTGGATGGATAAATTGGATAGCAATTAACCTTGCATCACTGGCAATGACTTATTCAACAAGACAGAAATTTCCTAGTGGAATGAGGAATAGACTCTTCCCGAGATACTTCAACGTATATTATACTGTTGACCAGTACAATATTTGCAAAACTGTGGAACTGTTTGCTTACACGTGTATATCGTTGTGCAACCCTTGCATCAGCTGTTCCTAATAACCAAAAAGGGGCAACAGCACACACGCGGCACAATCAGGGCCAAGCAACACATGTTCCTGTCGTGCGACGACAAAGAAATGGGAGATGGATAGAAACAATAAAAATATGAAAACACAAACATGTTTGATGGAATGCTGTCGAGATCTTATCAACAATATTTTGATGCAGGGTCTGGCGCGGAACTTGCAGATCGCCCCCATCTCCGTGAATGGTTCGGATGAGAAGTGGAAGCGTGGGATGATCGGAGCGGTGCACAGGCGCGCGGTTGTGCCGAGCGGCCCCAAGGAAGAATAAAAACAAACCGGAAAATCCGGGTTAATTATTGCAGCATCATCAATTTTGACAAAATCACAAATGCTCAAAAGAACCCTTTCGGGCTGGAGGCTGTGCACTGTGATGGCGTCGTTTGCTGGAAATCCAATCTCGGGTCAGCAAGCGGAAGCCACCATCCAACTTCCAACCGTTCTTCTTTTTTTGCGGAGAAAGGCGGGATTTCCCACCGAATTTCCTGCAATCCAGAACGTGACATTTTTTCTATTCTGTGTACCATTGGGTTGTGGATTGGTGGGGAAAGTTCGTATTCAATCAACGAATTTCGAGAATTAATTCTTCTCAAAGTCGTCTGACAACAACCGATGCCCAATGTTTGTGCAACGAACAACAACAAAACAAACATCAGCTGAAAGAAAAAACCACGCAGTGGCAGTTCAAACCTTTGGAACTCCACTTTCGATCGCTCGACAAAACGGCTGGCCACACTGGCGGCGTCTTGGTTTTTGATGCAAAAAAGTTCCAAAAGATGCAGACTTTCAGAGTGCATGCCGTTCTCTCCACCGACGACCCCCATGTTTCTTGTTTCATATTCCTCCCTGGCCCCCGCTTGTGTTTTTTGTCGGGTTTGTCACTTCAGTCAGAGAGGTTCGCCATTTCTTGTCATGTTGAGGATGGGTTGTTTATGGGCCATCGATTTGGCGATAAAAGCTTGTTGATTTCCATTTTTTGGCATTTACTTCAAAGTTCAATCTCAAAATCAGAGGGTATCCCGAAAAACCGGTAGACGTGGCTCAGAGTGCCTGCATAAATTTATCCACCAGAAGCGAACGGACGATCGGCAACCCCAGGAACATCCGTACAGGTCAATCATGCTGATCCGCGCAAGTTAGTATCTGATAGGAGATGCAGCCAAAAACATGCAGAATTCCTAACATGAGATGACACGACGCTAACCAATTGTGCATCTGCAACATCCAACCTCCAATTGAGGTGATCGACGGGAGAAGACGCCCCCTGAAATTTGTGTCCACGAGGGTAAATTGATCTTGGCCAATGGTGTGCAAGCGATGCGGGATTGGCGGCCAGCAGACCTCAGGATTGGTTAAAGAGCTCTCCGCTTTGCTAGGCCTAGATTGGATGGAGCTGGGGAGATGCAGGAAGCGAGAAGGGAACCCTTGCTATTTGACAGGGGTATCTCGCAGGTAGGTCCCGGCGTCATCCCGAGGCCCAGTGCAATTTCGTTTTCGCTTCCCCTGTGCCTCTCTGGAACGAGACCTTTCCCCTGTGCGGAGAGGGTTCCAGCGTCTCCCTTCTCTTCGTTTTCCCTTCCTCTGCAACAAAACCACTGTCGTTCCCTCCACACACCGTCGCTCGTTTCCGCCTTTTGTGTGTTTTGTCCATCTATACCAATCACTCCACCACATCGACCGGTAGACCGACCGCGAGAACGCCCTCAAAAGTGTCTGCCACAGAAAGGAAATGCGCCCTCACCAGTAGGTTCTCCACTGAAAAAGGGAGACCAAGACACGACAGCAAATTCCGGCATTCCGCCAAAGCTACCACCAAACCCACCACCCGCTTAACCGCGCGACACTCGTTCAACCAAAACTTCAATTCATCAACTTTTTATTATTTTTTTGTCTTTGACTTCTTGGGCCCATTTGGAAGGTTCTTTGAGTCAAGGCGACATCGTTAGAGAGAGGGATATATCATCAGGAGAAGAAAGAGGAACCCCACGCCAATCCGAACCGACGCGACCGTTTTTCTGGTTTTGGAGTTATCAAGTCACCTGAGGGAAAAGTCACCGACGCCGTCTTCGATCAGCATCGACCAGACCCGAACTTAATCCAACCCACTCGCCGCTGGACAGTTGTCCTCTTTCGAGTGTGACTCCGAAAACCAGAGAGCTCTCGACGAGAATATCCATCATGAAATCGATAACATTCATCGCCGCTGCGCTGCTAGCCGCCGTAGGCGATGCCCTTCCAGATCATGGATCCACAGGCCATCGTCTTGTCGGCCGTGCTCTCCAAGCCCCAAAGGCGCCCCCCATGATCAACCAGCAAACGATTCAAGGCTGCTTCAAATCGTCGGGAGAGCTCGTGATGAATGGAACTCTGACATTCAACAGCAAGGGAGGATGTATCACAAATATCTGCTTCAAGAAAGGCTACGCAGTTGGCGCTTTGGGCGGAGGAAATCAGTGTTGGTGTGGAGATAAATACCCGCCAAAGAGGGACTTGGTGGCCGACGAGAAATGCAGCTATCCATGCCCAGGTTATGACCAAGAAGCCTGTGAGTGGAATCCTTTTTGCCACTTATTTTTGTCTGTGTAAACGTGCTAACCCTGTTCAGGTGGCGGTATCGGCTTTTGGTCAGTTTACAACACCGGCGTCGCTTTGGCTGTAGAAAACGCCGAGAGGAGCAGTCTCAGCACCTCGACATCCGCAACATCAGGACCGACAAGCACCTCAACCCAACCAGCACAAACAGTTCTCGTCACTCAGTCGTCGACTCCAGATGAAGAAAAGAAGGGTGGTAAAAATGTAGCTGGTATCGTTGCTGGTGTTGTGGTTGGCTTCATCGTGGTTGCTGCCGCTCTGAGCGGTGGATATCTATTTTTCCGTAACAAGAGGAATAAGGAGATTGAGGAAGAACACCGCCGAAACGCCGCAGTTAGCGCCTTTATTGGCAAGCCACCCAGCAGCAGTGGCGGCATGTCGATGACGGACTCTCGAATGGACCCAGTGATGGCACACAGGAGAATGAGCGACGGCAGCATCGCCGACAACCAAGATTATTCCAGGAGAATCCTTCGTGTGAGTATTAAGTCATGACAGAAAATCCCATTGACTACTTTTTTGGCTGACTTTTTTTTTTTTTTTTTTTTGCTCAGGTTACCAACGCATAATTTTAACAACGAAAACCTTACTGGGGGCCAAAGTGATGACGACAAACGAAACTCGTGCCTGTATTTTAAACAAAAACAAACAATATCTCTTGACATCAGCATAATCTCGGCGTTGGGGAAGGGGATATAAATTCTGCAAAATCTCTCTTGTGTGTATTAACCCAGTTTTTTGTTTGGCGAAAGAGAGAAAAAGAAGAAGAGTTCTCTGCAACCGCGTGGACTGGACATATATACAAACGTTGCTTTTGTAGGGGAGGAGGAGGATGGGGGAGGAGAAGAAGAGAGGAGAAAGTTTTCGTGAGAAAAAAGGTGGGAGGAGGAGGATCAAAACAACAAAAGTGAAGATTCTTCTTTTTTCCATTCCCTTTTTCGCGGTTGCTTATCCTTTTTCTTTTCTTGTTTGGTATTTATGTCCTCTTCCTTGTTCATTTTTTCTTTTTAAACTCTTTTACTTTTTATTTTCTCTCCTTTTATTTGTCTATTATTTTTATACACACACTCACACACACAATACACACACCACGCAAAAAGTCGCGAGGGGGCGCAGATATCAAACTCAACATATACACATTCACACTGACTTTACCGATCACCTACTGCTTGCTCGTATTACTTTTTTGTATTAAAACTCCAATTTATGGGGAGGAACACATTCGTTGCTGTTGATGCTGATGCTGATTGCTGTTACCTATATGGTTCTTACGATCCTGATATCCTGACATTCGTTTTGCGTTGTGATTATACCGTGTTTTGGCCTTTTTCTCGCCGTCATTGTGTTGATGTCTATCCCTGATCAAGGCACGAGTCTCGACTTTTTTACGTATCACGATGGTGTGCAGTGATGGTTGGTTGTGATGGTTGTTACGGTAGTGGATGAATTGGCTGTCATGGAGGTTTGGGTCTTGAGGATGATGGGTTGGTTGGGGTGAAGGTTTTGGGTGAAAGGTATTGTTTTACATACAGAGAGAGATATAGAGGGGGATGATGTATACAATTTGTATTATTTATAACGGAAGGCCCCTATTCATGTTTTATGTGTGTGCCTCTTTTTGCATTTCTGTTTAACGGGGGGGGGGATGGATTCCTACAGGGTGTGATTATACAATATGATGGGAAAGAAGTTATTGTAGAAGATGAAAAACACTTTTATTCAGGTTATTTTTTGGTTATGAGTTTTTGATGATAAATACTTCATACACAAAAAAATTCCGAACACTACGGAATACACAAAATTGTTTCAACCCCCCTAATGAACGCTCGGATACAGATCATTTCCAAACCACGAAAAAATTTTTGTCCGGTCTTATGTCGATCAATTTCCTTGTTTGTTGTGCCGCGTTCCGTTTTGTGAGACATATGTGATCTGCGTGTGTGTGTGTGACTGTGTAACCTGAATATGTAAGGTACCCGCACCTCCTTTATGGTATTTGTTTCATCCCCTTGTTAAGGACTCAAGGAGAAGGCAGATTTTTGAGGGGGAAAAAAAAGAAGAAAAAATTGGGAAAGCAAAACTTGGGGAAAAAAATATGCCTTGTTGTTTTAGAGTATATTATGAATACGGGAGGTAGCCAAGGGAGGATGTACGGATGATCTGTCTTGGAAGTTGGAATTCTGGAATTTTGCTGGGATTATTAATCTGGGAATACGGCAAGAGTTGTCGGCAGTTCCATATTATGTTGTGATTATTATGTTGAGGTAAATCTATTGTTTGGGTAAAAATATTTGGTGTGTCGAGATGGGGAGGTAAGTACTGCTGGAGGATGTTCTTGATGAATGGATGATTGGAAGTTGGGAACAGACATTTATGTGGATATTGGTTGTGTTTGAACTACTACATAAAAAATCATGAAGATTGATGTCTCTGAGGGAGTTGTGGCTCGTGAATCGGAGATTTAAAGAAGTCGTAAATTAGTGAAACAAAACAAAAGAAAACAGGAAACCGCAGCATTAGTTGTGTAATACGGGTCGACGCATAGATGGTTTTGAGGGTCAAAGTTGAACTGCCAGAGGGAATAGTTATTGTGTTTGTTGTCTATGTACTGTTAAAAGCATCATTGGTTGCGTTCTTGAGACGTTGCAATAAACTCCTATCGGGAGAAAGAAAGGAAGCTACGTTTAATTATATCATCATCGCTTTATATTTCCTATAGTCAGACAAGGTTTTGAACAAGCAATTACTGCAGTGCAGCTCCACCTCCCATCCACACGTTTATGCTAACTTGTAATAAGTATATACGCTCAAAAGGAAGATGAAAATCTCGGGCCGTGAGCCTAGATGATCTAATTGGGCAATGATATGCTGTTAAAAGAACTATGTCTCTTCTCGGCTGTAGGTAGGCATTGAGAAGCTGGCCGAGGGTTGATGCCGACTTGGAGTCAATCATAAAACTTCTTTAACTTGGCTTGAGCACTGGTGGTGATGGTTTAGAAAAGCGGGCACGTATACATGACCGGAATGGTTGACGAGCTGCGTATTGATGACCATGATATGGCTTGCAACTAGGGGCAGAAAAAGGCTGTTGAGCTCATAATAAATGAATGTGTATGCATGCTCATCTAACGGGTGATATTGTCTCAGTTCAACCTGATATATACTTTGAAGCTCGATTATCTCAGAGCTCCTCGATTGACGTAGACTGAGGCGCTGTTAAGCTTATGGTTAGAAATTAGTGTGGCTCTCTCCACAAGACAGTACCTCCTCCCAGATATTTTGAGTACCAGGCACGAATATGCCATCAACCAAAATATAAAAAAAATCGAGGCAAGGTAGAATAAAGTTTCGTAGACATACCTAACTAGACTTCAGGGGTGTTTGGATTCAGGAAGCGTCGGCGTAGCAACAGTGACTTGACAGGGCTCCCGACGCTAACCGACCGTTGCCGAATTCAGATGATGGACGTCATCCACTGAAAAACAGCGCCATCCCCGCCATTGAACCACTGTTCGGCATCAGTAACGCAAAATGGCTCCCAGGGCAGCTTTCGTGCTCAACGCAGCGCGCACATTGCGCTTTAATCAATTGACCCTCCGACAAACAGCTCGTTTCTATTCAGCAGAAACCGCTGGCCCTGTTCTCCGAATCACCGATCTTCCCGCTCCGAATTCAGGTCATATCCGCATTCTCGAGCTCAACCGTCCCTCAGCGCGCAATGCCATCTCTCGAGTTCTGTTGAACACCCTTCGCGACGAGATTGATGCCGTTCATGCTCAATATGATGCCGCGACCGGCGAGGAGATCCCAACACCAGAATGGGAGAAACCTTTTGGAGGAGTTGCGGGCGAGCCGAAGAGGGGTCCCACGAGAGCCTTGATTATTGCGTCTGCTGTTGATACTGCATTCTGCGCGGGCGCTGATCTCAAGGAGCGCAAGGGTTTCACTCAAGAGGAGTAATTCTCTCCTCTTTTATATAAATATACACAGTTACTTGCTATGGAAAACAAAGGCTGACATCTTACTTGCGAAATAGGACTGCTGACTTCCTCCTCAACTTGCGCACCACCCTCACTTCGCTCTCGAGCCTCCCGATTCCTACAATCTCGGCCATTTCTTCTATCGCCTTGGGCGGTGGCCTTGAGCTGGCTCTCTCCACCCACTTCCGTGTCCTCACCTCCAACGCTGTCGTTGGTCTTCCCGAGACGAGACTGGGAATTATTCCCGGAGCGGGTGGCACCTACCGTTTGCCCAGGCTCATCGGCGCCGGGCGCGCTCGTGACCTTATCCTCACTGGTCGTCGTGTCTCCGCTCCTGAGGCTTACTTCCTCGGGATTGCAGATAGATTGGTTGAGGTCACTGGTAACCCTGAGAGTGAAGAGCAGGCAAAGGAATGGGAGACTTTGGACGATGAGGTAAAGGGCATGCAGATCCTGGCAATGGCAAGGAGGGACGCTCTCAGCGAGGCTGTGAGACTTGCGGGTGAGATTTGTGAAGGAGGGCCTATCGCGATCCGTGCAGCACTCAAGGCGGTGGAGGAGCCGTTTGAGGCTGTTGAAAATGACATGTATGAGCGTGTTGTGAGGACCGAAGATCGCAATGAGGCGTTGAGGGCCTTTTCGGAGAAGCGAAAGCCTGTTTTCACTGGGAGGTAAATATTGCAGAAATTGTATTGGATACCTCGATCGATCGTAGTATGTTGCGATAGACTTTTTCACTTGAATCGTCACTTTGACGGTGGCATGGTTAGCGTTCATTCTTTTCATGTGTTTTCTGTCATTGAAACTTTGATTTGCTCGTGATGCAAGAAGCCATCAAGCGATGCACCCTACGTGCCTGCATAAGGGAAAGTTCGGATAGTTCAATAACTAAATCTCCGTGATCAACCAATGGAAGTTTCTCGTTTTGATCTAAAGCACATGCCAAAAAAATCCGGTGTTCTTTATCCTCTCAACAGCAGGAAGATCCCACCCCCACGAACGAACGTCATTTGGTGTCTGGTCCAACCTATGACATCATAGCCACCAACAACCGCTCCTCCTGCTTCAATTCCGTGAGCTCTCAACTCCCAATAAATTACCCAAAAACCTGGTTTTTTTCCCTTTCTCTCCAAACCATTCTCACTCAAAGAGTTCATCTCAATTTTCTCAATTCTGCAACCACACAGACATCTACCACTTATACACATCTACCCAAATCCACAAACAGCCAAAATGTCTCTCATCACAGAAACCGCCGTCCGCCGCATGGTCAACACCTCAACCACCGTAATCCGCAGCATCAATCCTTCTCTAACTCAAAGCACCATCCCTCAACGCGCCGCTTTTTCTACCTCCGTCACCCTTTCCAAATCAGTCACAGAGACAGTCTCCGAGACAACAAAGGATACACTCAAGACTGTTGATCGTACCATTTCTGATAAACTAGTTGATGGGATTGATGTTGGTAGTATGTTTTCTCCCCCCTTCCCTACCCCTACCCTTACTGACTGTGTATGTGGAATAGCATCCGTAGCAAGCAAAATCAAGGAAGCAGCAGAAGACATTACTTCTTCCTCTACCCGCGCAAAGCATCCCGGAGCGGCAGTTAAACTCCAAAAGGAAGCTTCGGGTAAGGCTAGTCAGGTTGCTGGACAGGCTTCAGGAAAAGCTAGTGAGATTGCTGGTAAAGCAAAGGGGTTTGCTGCTGAGGCGGAGGGAAAGGTCAAGGGAGGGGTTGAGGAGGCTAAGAAGGAGTTGAGTTAGATGGAAAGGGAAAAAAAAATGAATTAGAATTTGGAGGGAAGGGGGGAGGGTAAAATTGTATGATTATTGGGGGTATGAAAGGCAAGCAAGCAGGCCAGAGGCAGAGCATAGTTTTATTCGGTTTTTCATGTTATTCTGATGAATGGAATTGACACACAAGTTTATCATTACTATCACTGGACGAGGATGCGGACCCGAGACAGTAGCACACATGGTACTTCGGTGCAACGAGTACGATAGAGAAAGAGAGAGGCTGAGCCTGCAGAGGATAAGGGATGGCCCTACCTTTAGGGTGGCTTTAGGCCAAAAGAAGGAGGCAACAATAATCATCAACTGGCTTTTTGCAACGGGAAG